>ML806411.1:65830-83081 GCA_009831015.1 Picea engelmannii
ATCACATGAAACAACAAGCAGATCAACATCGTAGTGAAAGAAGTTTTGAAGTAGGGGATTGGGTGTTTTTAAGACTACAACCATACAAACAGATGTCCCTCAAGCAAGCCAAGAAGCATAATAAATTATCACCAAAGTACTATTTCCCTTATAAGGTGTTGCAAAATATTGGTAATATGGCATACAAATTGGAGTTGCCTGCATCTTCACGAGTACACCCAGTTTTCCATGTTTCATACTTAAAGAACATTGTAGGAGACAAGATCCCAATTCAGACTATATTGCCAAAACTTGACGAAGAAGGAAAAATCATATTGGAGCCTGAAGCCATCACTGACACAATAATTCGCCAGCTGAGGAATACATCCATTTCAGAGTATCTCATTAAATGGAGGAAACTACCGGCTGAAGATTCCACTTGGGAAGATGAGTCTTTTATACAAAAGCATCCAGAGTTACTCAAGTGTTGTGGAAAACACTTGTCTCAAGGGGAGAGGCATGTTAAGCCCTAATATTGGCTCATTACCCCTTAATTGGGGCATATTATATTAGTAATGTTATTTTATTTATGTCGGCTTTAGGGCATTAGTTGTAATTATACCTCCCAGTCTCCTATATATACCAAGGAGACATTTTCAATTTGAATCATATTGTACTTGAACATTTAAGTGGGGTAAAAGGAGGTTGCCCCCGCGAAGAGGCTTATTATCTGAAATTATCTCTTTTTAAAGGCATTGAGTAATTTGTCTGAGGTTTTTCTATGCTATATTGATATTTGGTTCTTAACAGGCGGGTTCTAGATCTTCATTCTATGGCCTAAGATCTATCACTAAGATACTGGTATGGTTACATTATTATCTTGATGGATACCATTGTTTGATGTGTTGTGAATACTTAGGGAATTCTTGGTATGCATTCTATAATGTGGTTCAATTTGGTTGATTTGTTTGGTGAAGTGAGAGTTGTTTATACATGATTGATATAACAATCATATTGATTTGTTGCGGAGCATGAACAAGCTATTGGAGAGATTGGATGTGTTGTGACTGGCTAGTGGGCAGATTGGACAGTCAGAGATAGAAGAGAATGATATATTATTTGGAGATGATCTAAGTTGATATTGAAGGATAAACCCTAATAGCTCAAAAGGTATACGCAGGTTTCTATATACACTGGTCGCGTACATACGCGGGCTATAGTGAGCCAGGGAATGTACACACATTGGTTGCACTATTGACAAGTTGCGTACCTGTTGACAGATTGATATTTGTTGAGGATTTTTTCCTCATCTCAGTTGGTGCTGAGGATGTAAGTTGAGTCTTGCATTATAGAGCTGGTGCTCTTGTAGAGTTGTACTCTATTCAGTTGTTTCTGACAAACCCTCGAATTGTTGTTCATAATAAAAATAAAAATTGTACATACATCTTGTGTTCTTTGTGTTCCTTGTGGTGATGACTTGTTTATGATATATTATTGATATATGTTGCTGATATATGCTCACATCTAACTGGTTATAAATGACATCAATGGGTAATGAGTAAATGTTGAATGTTAACTAAGAAGTTTTGTGTAAGAGGGACGTTTTGGGAAAAAGATCCCCACACTCATTCACCCCCCTCTAAGTGTGGTAGGTGTGTCCAACAATTGGTATCAAAGTGGGCCTTCACTACAAGCCTTAACAAGCTTGAAGGACATCCATAGACACACAAATGGATGATGAAGTTTCAATCCTTGATGAGGAAAACTATTCTACTTGGATAATAGACATGAGAATACATTTGAAGGAAATGGGAGCAACTATTTGGAAGGAAACCATTGGTGGATTAGTTTCGTTGAAGAACAAGTCAAAGTTTGCAGCTCAAAGGGAAGAAAAGAAGAATAATGCTTGGCTCTCAAAACAATTCTTAGTGGACTCTCAAGCCCTATCAAAGAGAGCATGGGACAATGCACTTCCACCAAGGATCTATGGCTAAAGCTAGAGGAGACATATCAAAGAAATAAGGATAAGGAAGAAATTGAAGATCACTCCATCAAGACCACTAAAAGTAAAGAATATCCAAAAACTATTGATTGTATTATTTCTAAATGTGATCTTGAAAACATTTCAAGTGAAGACAAAGAATCAAGTGATGATGGCACAAAGAAAGATCTTGAAGACATTTCAAATGAAGAAAAAGAATTATGTGTTGATGTTGGCAAAAAGGAAGAACGTGAAGATATTTCAAATGAAGGCAAAGAACCCTAAAAAACCCTTGATTGCAATGATGATGATGAATTTTTCTCTACAAGTGAAGAAGAAGATCTAGAAACAGTTTGTGTAATGTTTGATGGTAATTATCCAATGAAAAGAATAGAAGAAAATCTATTAAAACTTCAAAAGGAAGTTGAAGAGGGCTTATATAGATATAGAAGTGATCATTATTATATGGACTATAACTATATTTCGGATAACACTAAGAATATTTTTAGGAGAAGTCTATGGCACATATTGAAGTTAAAAGAAATGATCAAGGAACAAGAAGAGAGCAATAAGACTCTATTAGAAGAAAAGGAAGAAGAGATCACAAGACTAAAGAATGGAGAATAAGATATGAATGTACATGATGATATTATCAAAAGTTTTGAAACCATTGTCCATATCAAGACCCAAATTGAAGAAGCCAAAAGAATAGAGGAACTATTGAAGAATCAAATAAATGAAAAGGAAGAGTCATGTTGTAAGATAGAAGATGAAATTGTTTACCTTAGAAAGAAGGTGGAAAAGTCAAACAAATTCTTGAATAGCTCATGAATCTTGGATGAGATCTTGGAAAGTCAAAGATCATCATGTGATAAATCATGTCTTGGATACAAAGAGAAGATACACATGTTGAAGCAATCACCTCAAAGAAGCATGAGGTAAGTCCATCAAAGAAGGAAGACAATGTTGCAAAGAAACCATCTACACAAGGCAAAGAAATTTAAAAAAAAAACAAAGCAAGGAAGACATCAAGAAGCTATTCTTGGGACACCAAAGCAAAGGTATGAAAGTATTTTTCATGGGCATTGTTATTCATGTAATGGATATGGTCACAAATATTTTGAATGTATATCTTATGAAAGGATATATAATGGAAGATTCTATAAAATCACAAGGTGTTGGAGTTGCGATCAAGTAGGACACATTGTTGTTCACTGTAACTCCATGAGATGCTACAGCTTTAGTGGATTTGGCCACAAATCCAAGGAGTGTTTGAACACAAGAAGAAATTCCATGATGAGGACTTCACATAGCATGGCTACAAGAAGGAATGAAGTAATAAAGGGAGACATATTTGAAAAGATGGATGCTCAGAGCTCAAGTTCTGAGGAGAAGGGTCATCTACAGAAGTGGGTGAAGTAGACAAAGTAGCCAGATCATAATGAAAGACTGAAGGGAAGTTCAAAAGTGTCATCCACTGAGGCATATGTGGGTGACAGTGGTGACAGTTGTGTACATACGTTGGCTGACCTTAAATAGGTCGCATACATATGTGCTCTGTTGTGCAGCAAGTTGTGTATATGTGGTAAAGCCTTGGGAAAAAGGCAATGCACATGAGTTGTAGCTTGATGTGATGGTATAACTCTTTGTTGCAGGATCTGACATTGCTTATTGCAGGTTCTGACATTGTTTGTTGTAGGTTTTGATGGTTCTATGTTAGATCATGTAAGGTGATGATGTAAAATATATCTTGTGTTCATGGCACTAACTCATGAGTATGGATTGATGTTGATCAAATGCTCATCTATTGGATTATATAAAATAATCTACATATTTTAAGTTTCATTGATAGATTATTGGAAGCATATCTTGGTTATCATGGTGCATGCATTTTTCACATGGTTAGCATATTGGTGGATGCACATGGTTGGCATATTGGTAAATGCACATGTTGGCATATTAATAGAAGCATATGATTGATACATTTTGGCACATTGCATGATATTGATGTACATGATTGATGAACATAGGTGTTGTGCATGATGATCACACATTTTGGCACATGATGTATTTGGTGTTAAAATAATGTAATTGCAAAGTGTATTCTTATTCTTATTTGATATATTATTCATTGGATCAATCCCCATTGTGGATTGATCATGTCGGCTATTGTATAAGGACCAAACCCCCTTTTGTGGATTGGTCATAATGTAATTGTAAAAGGAAAAAGAAGAAGTTGGCCCCATAATATATCAATAGGCCCCGAAACATAATAAAGGTGGTTATAACCACCCAATTTGAGAAGTCGGCCCTGCCAGTGAAGAGACACTTCACACGTGCCAGATTTGTATAAATAAGGAGGCTAATGCCTCACGTAGACACATGCCTCACTTTCTCATTGAGAGACAAGTTTCATATCTCTAGTTGGAGAAGAAAGAGAGAGAGAGTGGCACATATTTTGGGAGAGGATCTTCTGTATTAGTTTAAGTTATCTCTTGGCATTGTATTGGCTATCTATAATAAGGAAGTTTTGATGGGTTTTCTTCCCCTAGAGGGTTTCCCAAGATAAATGTTGTGTCTCTTGTGATTGTGTATTTCTCAATGATCTTGTCTTATATTGTTGTTATCTATTGAAATGCAAAGAACTATAATAATGTCTTAAACATTAACATGGTATCAGAGCCAATCTTAAGAGAGCATCTTTCACAAGAGTGAAAAACGTCATTGTTGTCATACATGCAAATTAGGAATTTTTGTTGGTGAGGTATTTCAGCCCTAAAACCATCTAGAAAAGTGTGCACTCCCCCACAGATTACTTTGGCACTTTCAACGCACCTTTTCAATGGCTAGATCTCTCGAAAATTGAAACCCTAGTTTCTCAAAGTACTAGAAGTACCATAAAACTAGTGTACCAGAAGTACTAAAAGTACTAGAGTACGAGAGGTACCAGAAAACCAGAAGCTCCCGTCCAGAAATCTGTAGATCAAGTTTGGAGGAGAAAAAGTTGGATTTTCTCAGATCCAAACACACCAGGCTACTCAGCTCAGCCAAGCTCACCTCCTAGTAAGTTCAGAATTTGATTTTGAGCATTTTCATTTTTCGATCATTTTCCTAGCTCCAGGTAAAAGATGTATGCAAGAACTAAGATTGTTGACAAGATGGAAGGTGTGGAAAAATTTTGTGCCTGGAAGTATAGGGTTGGACTCATTCTTTAAGAGAATGACCTAGCAAAATTCTTCAAAGGAGAAATTCCAGAACCTGACAATGCTGCAGAAAAAGACAAGCATCAAAAGGACACAATCAGGGCCAAAAGAATCATTGCAGATTCAATCAAAGACCACCTGATTCCTTATGTGTCATCTAAGAAGACTCCGAAAGAAATTTTTGATGCCTTGACCAGACTCTATGAAGGAAATAACATAAATCGGAAGATGAATATAAGAACTAAACTGAAGAATACAAGGATGCAGAAAGGAGAAACAATTCAGGAATATTTCTCCAGAATCTCATAATTCAAAGAAAATTTAGAAGCATTTGGAGATACCATAGATGAAGACGAACTCATAATGAAGACCCTAAATGGTCTCACAAGACCTTGGGATGCATTCATCCAAACTATATGCGCCATAACGGATAAACTGAAGTTTGATAGTCTATGGGAAGAATGCATCCAAGATGAAACAAGAGTAGATAACCATGAAGCGCTATTGGCAAGAGATGATGATCAAGCCCTAGCTACTCACACCAAAAGAGGAAGGGAGAAACCCTTCTTCCAAAATGAGACTCATAAAGAGCCTCAACCGCCAAACAAATTCAATAATAAGGAATCTCATCCAAGGAGAATTCAAAAGAAAGGACAACGAAGGGAAAGAGATTACTCATCTGTACAATGATATCATTGTGACAAGATGGGACACATTGTGAAATTTTGTCCAGCCAGATGAGAAAAATACAAGAGAAAACATAAGAGGCACCATGCCCATGTAGTTGAAGTTGAAGAGCCACCTGCAAAGATAATAAGAGAGCAGATCAAAGACCATGTCTTAATCTCAGCCCTCTTAGGATCTGTAACATCTAGAGAGGACACTTGGCTCATTGATAGTGGTGCATCCAAGCACATGATGATACAAAGAAACATTCTCTCTTGTATCTCAGAAAAGAATTTTTCTCAAAAAGTGACACTTGAAGATGATTACCAATATCCCATCAAGGGAGTGGGAGAATCAAACCACAAATTGAATTCAGGGAATTCACTAAAAATCAAGGACATACTATATGTACCAGGTTTGACAAAGAACCTACTCTCCATTTCATCTTTAGAAAAGAAATGCTTCAAAGTTGCCTTTATAGATGTAGAAGTTCTTATGTGGGCTAAAGGAGAAACCTTAAATGAAGCAATCATCATTGGAAGTGAAGAAAATGGCTTGTATAAACTAAAGGATTACTCAGAGGCTGGAATGATCCATGCCATTGAAAACTCATGTGAACTTTGGCATAGAATATTATCTCACATCAACTACAAGGCGCTACCATACATATGCAAAGCGGTCACAGATTTACCAGAACTCAAGGGTGACCTTGAAGGCATATGCAATGAATGTGCATAAGGGAAAAACATCAAGAACCCTTTTCCAAAGAGAGACAACAAAGCAGACAGAGTCCTAGATATCATTCATTCAGATGTATGTGGCCTAATGCCATCATCCTCCATTAGTGGGTATGTATATTATGTATCATTTATTGATGATTATTCTCGTAAGACCTGGATATATTTTTTGAAATCTAAATATGAAGTGTTCAACAAGTTCAAGGAATTCAAAGCCTTGATAGAGAATCTTTCTGAAAGAAAGATTAAGATACTTAGGTCAGATAATGGAGGATAATATACCTCAAAAGAGCTTGTGAACTTCTGCAAAGATGTTGGGATCAAGAGGGAACTCACTACTCCCTATAATCCCCAACAAAACGGTGTAGTTGAATGAAAGAACATAATGCTAATGGAAGTTGTACAGACTATGATCCATGATCAAGATCTTCCTATGTGCTTATGGGAAGAAGCAACAATGGTAGTTGTATATGTGCAGAAGAGATTGTCCCATAGTGCACTTGGGCTCAAAACCCTAGAAGAGATGTTCACCGGAAAGAAGCCATAGTTAAGCCATCTCAAAAGATTTGGTTGCCCAATATTTATTCATATACCGAAAGAGAAGAGAAACAAGTTGGAACCTTCAGGAAAGAAGGGAATATTTGTGGGATACTGTGGGGTCTCCAAGGCCTTCAGAATCTATATACAAGGTCACCATCACATTGAGATCAACAAGGGTGTGAACTTTGATGAAGATGCAGTGCTCAAGAAATCAAGAAGATGCCAGCTTGAAAAAGTATATGAAGAGGAACCCGTAATCCTCAGAACTGCAGTGAGGGAGGTTCCCAGAGCTGTAGAACTTGTGAGGGAAGTCGTAACCTCCCCTGATGAACAAATTCTAGAAGACCATGATATATCAGAAGTTCAAGAACCTCCTCAAATGACAATCCTCCATAAAAGGAAGCCAACTTGGGTTAGAGAGATTATTCAATATGCAGAGAATTATGGTGTTCATGAAGGAACTACGAGACAGGTGAAAAGACCAAATCTATTCTCTAGTTATACGGCTTTGATGTGTGATGTTCTAAAGGAGGAGCCTACCTTCTTTGAATAATCCATTCAGAGAAAAGAATGGGCAGATGCCATGACAGAGGAATACCAATCCATAATAAAGAACAAAGTATGGGAAATAGTTCCCAGACTGAAGAGTAAAGATGTGGTATCCTCCAAATGGATCTTCAAAACAAAACATGTTGTTGATGGAAGTATTAAGAAATATAAAGAAAGATTTGTATCTCGTGGATTTTCTCAAAAAGAAGGCATTGACTATGAAGAGACATTCACTCTTATAGCCAGATACACTTCGATCAGAACCATCATAGCTCTTACAGCTAATATGAAGTGGAAGTTACATCAGATGGATGTGAAGATAGCTTTCCTAAATGGTGTCATCGAAGAGGAAGTGTATATAGAGAAACCTCAAGGATTTGAATTTGAAGAAAGGAATTCTCATGTCTGCAGGTTGAAGAAAGCATTGTACGGATTGAAGCAAGCTCCTAGAGCTTGGTATGGCCGAATAGAAATATTTCTGACGAGCTTGGGCTTTACCAAGAGTAAAACAGACTCTAACCTCTACTTCAAGGTCAAGAACGATGAGCCAGTAATATTACTGCTATATGTGGATGACTTATTCTTAACCGGAGAAGAAAATATCATCATTGAATGTAAGAAGAGACTTGCGTCAGAATTTGAAATGAAATACCTTGGCCTAATGAATTATTTCCTAGGTCTTGAGGTATGAAAGAGTCCTGAGAGGATCTTCCTTAACCAAGGGAAGTATGCAGTCGAAGACCTGAAGATATTTGGCATGTTGGAATGCAAGTCCATGAATACACCCATGGAAATGAAGCTAAAGTTGTTGGTAGACACTTTGTTAGAATTGATTGATGCCATGTTGTATAGATAGATTATTGGATCGTTGATGTACCCGACGAACACCAGACTAGACATTTGTTTTTCTGTGAACACCTTGAGTCAGTTTCTGGTAGAACCCAGACATGTTCACCTAGTGGTTGTAAAACATGTGATGAGGTACCTTAAGGGTACAATAGATTGTGGTCTCAGCTATGATGGAGATCATGATTTCACATTTAGTGGATATACTGATGCAGATTGGGAAGGAAGTGTTTTTGATAGGAAAAGCACTTCAGGATGTTGTTTCAGTTTGGGATCAGCCATGATCTCGTGGTAGAGTAGGAAGAAATCCAACATTGCTCTCAACACAGTGGAAGAAGAATACTTTGTTACATGTTCTGCTAGCTGCAAAGCTATATGGCTTCGAAAGTTGTTGATCAGTCTATTTGACCTAGAGATGGAAGCAACCACGATCTTATGTGACAACCATAGCTGCATAAAGATGACAGAGAATCATGTATTCCACGACAGGTCGAAGCACATAGAGATCTGATATCATTACATCCGTGACATGGTGAAGAGAGGAGCCTTAAAGCTCCAGTACATTAGCATGGATCAACAGGTTGTTGATGTGTTGACCAAGCCTGTATCTCATGTAAAGTTTGATCACTTTTGAGATAATATTGGTATAGTCCAAAAGGACCTTCCTCGAAAGGGGGAGTAGTTGTTGTGATGAGACATATCTTGCTTCCAACCTCATTGTTGTGGCGGAAAGCAAGATGATGTGATGAGACTAGAACTGTGCTTTCAGCTTGACAGTTGTGACGTAAAGACAGTCTAGTATCCTGCTTCGATCTTGATTGCTATGACGTAAAGCAGGACGAGTATCTTGATTCCATATTTATTGCTATGACATAAAGAAAGATGATGAGATGAGACTAGTACTGTACTTCCGGCTTGACAATTGTGATGTAAAGCCAATCTAGTATCTTTCTTCCAACTTAAGTGTTGTGACGTAAAGCAAGACATTGAGATGAGACTAGTACTGTGCTTCCAGCTTGAGAAGATGTAACGTAAAGCCAGTCTAGTATCTTGCTTCCAACTTGATTACTTTGACGTAAAGCAAGATGATTACTGAGCCTCCAGCTTGACAGCTGTGATGTACAACTATTCTTGTATTATGATGAGCCAGCCTCATACTGTGATGATGATGATGTACCAGTTTTATACTAATACACATTGATGCAGATGATGATTGCATTCCTTTGAGAATGACGATGTTGTTGATGAAGAAACCTTTCAATGATTTATAGATATGCCATTCAATGTTCCAAGATGATATTGATGATGTTGTCCTCTCACCCACTTGATGTTGTTGATGATGTTGTCCTCTCTCTCTCGCATGATGTTGTTGAAGAATACCCTTCTTGTTAAGGGGGAGTGTTAAAACAATGTAACTGCAAAGTGTATTCTTATTATTATTTGATATATTATTCATTGGATCAATCCCCATTGTGGATTGATCATGTCAGCTATTGTATAAGGACCAAATCCCCTTCTGTGGATTGGTCATAATGTAATTGTAAAAGGCAAAAGAAGAAGTCGGCCCCAAAATATATCAAGAGGCCCAGAAACATAATAAAGGTGGTTATAACCACCCGGTTTGAGAAGTCGGCCCTGCTAGTGAAGAGACACTTCACATGTGCTAGATTTGTATAAATAAGGAGGCTAGCACCTCACTTAGACACACAACTCACTTGCTCATTGAGAGACAAGTTTCATAACTATAGTTGGAGAAGAAGGAGAGAGAGTGGCGCATCTTTTGGGAGAGGATCTTCTGCATTAGTTTAAGTTATCTCTTGGCATTGTATTGGCTATCTATAATAAGGAAGTTTTGTTGGTTTTTCTTCCCCTAGAGGGTTTCCCAAGATAAATGTTGTGTATCCTGTGAATGTGTATTTCTCAGTGATCTTGTCTTATGTTGTTGTTATCTATTGAAATGCAAAGAAATATAATAATGGCTTAAACATTAACATTTCGTTAATCTTTTTTCTTCATGATGTATGGTATGGCACAAGGTTGATACATGGACAGGTACAAGGATCATTATATGGTAGCATATTGTTGATATTGTAGAGAAGATAGGGGGGAACATACCCATAGGGGGGATCATTCTTCTTCCCATGATTCTAGGAGGAGATATTTATCAGATGCAAACCTAGAAAAGAGCCCTATATTTGAAGAAGGAGCACAAAGGAATGATTCCAGTGGGAGTGATGGTCATATAGGGAGCATGAGAAATGTATTTTCAGCATTACATTAGATTGATATCTTGTGTTCAAAAGGGGAGAGATTATTCAGTGGCAACAAGATAGGGGGATCAAACCCAATAGGAGAATGGCCCTTTTCCATTGATGTCAAAGGGGGAGAGTTAATCACATTGATGCGATTGGTGTTTATTGATGAGGAGAGATAGTCACATTGACTATTGATGTAGAGAATGCCTTGTCTAAATGTTTGACATCAATAATTGGTAATTTTTGTTGACATCAATGTTGGTATTTCCATCAATGCCAAAGGGGGAGATTGTTGGATCATGTTGTCATTGATGCGAATGGTTTTATTGATTGATGTCATTAATTGATGTCAAGTGATGGATTGATTGATAGGCTTGATTGATTAATTGATGAAAAAATGTATATATATTGTCCTTGATGAGAATGATAGATGTCAAGTGGAAACCAATTGATGAATATGGATCAATGAGTTGTCATTGATATGATGTAGATGGATCAATAAGTTGTCATTGATACATGATGCATAGTTAATGTATATGATGCAGTGGTGAATTAATGCAAAGATGAATCATTATTATCTTATAATGATTGATAAGGTGGACAAATGGATGAACTCCAAAGTGGTCCTTGTTGCATCTCTTTTGTCACCTAAATGAGAAAAACAAAGGTGCTTACAAGATTAGTTGGGTTAGCTAAGCAAGATAGCAGTGAAGGAAAGGGTTAGAAAAAGAAACATAAAAGACTAAGATAAGAATTAAACTAAGAAATGAAAGAACAACTAAACTATTGAGCATAAGGACATAAGAACAAGAAACCAATAAGACTCATGTCACCAATGGAAAGGATTGTATTAGTGAAAAGAAAACACCGAGAAGAAAGAGGACTTTGGGTCCCTTATTCCTCCAAGGTAGGGGTCTTGGACCCCCACAATTTGAGCTCTTCTTACAACTTTGAAAACTTGAAAGAAATGGTGAAAGGATCCCAAGATAATCCACTCAAAAGGTGAGATGGATTGCCCAAATGTAATGATGCTAGTATACTCTTGATGAGAAAAGAGAATTCCCCAAGAGAATAGCAGCAGCATAACCTTGCAAATGAATTCCTTGAAAATGTAGTGCACCCATGGCCTTGTTTTATAGCACCACTTTGAGGTATTGTGCAACCAACTTTTAGCGTGAAAAGGGGTTGTTTAGGGCATTTGTAGGTCTTTGACCAGCCACCCAGTCAGATCCAGCCAAGATTTGGATGTCAAATCAACTTGGAAGCTGAACCAAAAGTGGGTGGGAGGCCAACCAATATCATAAATGCGTCGTTCTCAGGTGTGCATAGCTTTTAGCAACCGCAGTCGCACATCATGTGCATGTGCACTTTTCTTTCATTTCTGGATGGCACATGTGTGCGCGCCCTGTGTAGTCATAGCGCACCTTAATTTTATAACTGGTTGTATAGTTTTTGACCTTTTGGAAATGCTTTTTGGTAATTTTGGTCTATGGGTGAACTAATAGCTGTTTTGAAGATGTTGGATTCCTGTAACCATTTGCGGACAAAATTTCAGTGATAAAAGATGCCCCCTGATGGATGAGGTTAGGAGCATACGTATAGCTGAAATTCATCAATGTTTCTTCTACTGAGAGTGTCATTGTAAGAGAGAGCGATAGTGAGAGTATCAAGAGTGACCCGTTGGAGGGAGAAGGAAACCTGTAGGACCCAACCTTCCATAAGGTATGTAAAAATAAATTGTGTACAAATGAGGCGAGCATGCCCCATGCTCATGTCATGTAACTCAAAAAAGAATGGTGTTGTATAGTAACTAAAACTATGTGTTGATGTAGACAACTACAGCATCCTTGGGGGCGGTCGTGATAAAGGCAGAGGACAATTCTGAGGAGGAAAATACTCTGAATAGTAGGCAATGACACTTGTAAGAAGTATCACAGATTATGTAGGCATTGATAGCCCATCCAAGTTCATAGGTATTTGGCAAATATAAGAAACAACTGCAATAGTCGCAAAGTAAGACCCACCGTAGCATGAGAAAGTGTTGAAGTCGAATGTTATAGGGGTCAATGACAACAGGGAGCAATGATGGTTCTCCCTGTGCCGTCCGAGACCTCTCATTGGAAAGGTAATGAGAGTCAACATATTGTCACCCTTCTGGAAACTATGTTGATGTCGACAAAAGGGGGATGCGACTCCAAGAAGAAAAGGGCTTTGTGAGATCTACTAGGTGAGGTTAGGAACTAAGGAGGTACATGGACAAATTCAAGATGTATGAAGACTCAAGACTGCCCTTGGTTGGGGGTATGTGTGAAGTATAAGTGGCTGCAACCGTTCAACTAGGTCGAGTGTCAGGGGGATAACAAGACATGGGGTAAGTTGTGCCAGAGGTGGGACATAATGAACAAACTCAGAGGGAAGAGGTAGGTGGCATGTGGGATACTTGGAGGATATGGACTATGTCAAGAGATGTATATGGCCTACCAATCTCATAAATGCGTTGTTCTCAGGTGTGCACGGATTTTAGCGACAACAGTCACGCATTGTGCGCATGTGCGCTTTTCTTGCATTTCTAGATGGCGCATGTGTGCGCGCACCCTGTGTAGTCATAGCACACCTTAATTTTATAATTGGTTGTATAGTTTTGGACATTTTGGAAATGTTTTGTTGGTAATTTTGGTCTATGGGTGAACTCATAGCTATTTTGAAGATGCTGGATTCCTGTAACCATTTGCGGATGAAATTTTAGTGATAACAGTCCCCTTATGGTGAAAGCCCTCACGGGAAGATGCTTTGTGATTGAGTTATCCTAGAAGAATGGTTGGAAGACCCATGATTGTATATGGAATAATGAAATGAATATCAAAGAAGTTGTTGATGAAACTATCCTAGATGGATAATGTGTGTCATGCCATTTCCGGTGGTATGTGGAATGCCACATAACTCCTCCGGGTTTGAGAGTTATGGATTTACGAAGTTGGAGGACCTGTTGGACAACTAAGAGGGGGGTGAATCAGTTGTTACCGTGCTTAAACAATTATGCTTCTTTTAAAATATTTACAAGGCACTCAATGATGATCACAATAATGCAGGGAAATGAACAATGGCACATTCAGCATCAGTCATATATATGAGAAACACAGAGACATATATTTCCCAAGGAAACCCATACAGGGTAAAAAGCTCTTCTTCTTTATATGATAAGAATTATTTACATTCTTTACATTATCATACATTTTGAGCACCAACTCATTATGAGGCTACAACCTCTGCTTTGCAAGCTGCAACTTGCTGAGAGCACCAACTCTCTGTTTTTCTCTAGCACCCACTAGAAGGAAGCACCAACTCCCTGGTTTCTCTAGCACCATCTAGAAGGAAGCACCAACTCCCTAGTTTCTCTAGAACCAACTAGAAGGAAGCATCAACTCCCTGTGTTCAAGCCCCCACTTGAACCTTTGAGGACACCAGTCCTCCCTAGCACCTCCCAACCACCCTTGATTATGAATATGAAATACTGAAACCTATTATAGTGATATAGTGTTCAATAACAACTTACCAGTCTCATCACTATTCTGCAAGATTTTTGCTACTCAGACTTCCTCACTGTCTTCCAACATGCATCCACTACCCATTCTGTTCTTCTGCTTTTTATTCTTTGTGCACCATGTCCATTCGCTGCACAGTTATTCTTTTGTTCTTTTCAGCTACTGCACTCTGATCCTTCTTCATGCATGAATCACCTTCAACAACAACATCCACAACAACTCCAGCAACAACAACAACCCTATCTATTCTCTGTACTATGTATTTATAGATTTTTTGCACCTTGTGCATGCAATGTGTGTAATACCTCTGCATACTCATACCGTGCCGATATCCTCCACAACTCAAGTGCTTTGTCTGATCATCATCGTGACTCTTCTGCTTCTCTAGCCATTTTTCCACTCGTTCAACATCATTGTATGTTATGCTGAGATTCCTCAACCTCTCTGGCAGTTGAGACTCTTCGTCTTCTCTGTGACAGACGAGCTCACCTTCTCTTTTCTATTTACAGGCTTCAATGCTCATCCAACTGTCAATCGCCTCCGTGAGCATCTTCATCCCTTTTGAAGATTCCCAGAGACTCTTCATCTCCTCTGTCAATCACCCCGAAGTGTCTTCGAGTCCTCTGGTAGAAACCATCAGTGGTTTCTGGTAGTTACACTGTGACGTGAAATAGTAGCCCTTTGATATCTTTCAGTTTCATCTGCACCGTTGGATTATAGCGACATTTCACCTTTTTGGTATTTCGGAATTCATACCAGACGCGATACTCGAAATTCCAAGGCGGAGCTTATCTACACTAGGTCCTTCCTCCACGTGACCACAGGCAGTGACCACTGTCTACGCTAAAGGGCATTGCAAACTAATGATATTTATCGACCCTGATCGATGGTCCATATATTTTTGCGATCTCGCATCTCGTTGTTCCTTAGATGTAGGCTCTCGTCACTCCACGTCACGATAGGCAAAACTCTAAGATGGAGCTCAAATCGACGGTGCACGTTCTAGGTGATCTGACGATACTGATATTTTCACGATCTCACATCTCACGGTTCCTTAGATGTGGGTTCCCGTCACTCCAAGTCACGATAGGCAAAGCTCCGAGATGGAGCTCAGATCAATGGTCCTTGTTCTTGGTGATCTGACAGTCCTGATCTTTTCATGATCTCACATCTCGTTGATCCTTAGATGTGGGTTCTTGTCACTCTAAGTCACGATAGGCGAAGCTCCAAGATGGAGCTCAGATCAACGATCCTCGTTCTTGGTGATATGAGGGTCCTGATCTTTTTGTGATCTCGCATCTTGTTGATCCTTAGATGTGGGTTCTTGTCACTCCAAGTTGCGATAGGTGAAGCTCCAAGATGGAGCTCAGATCAACGGTCCTCATTCTTGGTGATCTGACGGTCCTAATCTTTTCGTGATCTCGCATCTCATTGATGCTTAGATGGAGATTTTTGTCACTCCAAGTCGAAATAGGAGAGACTCTGAAATGGAGTCTTTGTGGTGCTCTGATCTTTCGCCATGCATCCTCTTGATCAATGGTCCACAACTGTCCCCGATGCATGGTCAGGATTCCTTCACAACTTTGGAGAGTTGGATGACTCTTGAACTTATCCACCTTGCAACTTCACCATATCTAACGACTATTGAGCCTTCGTAGATACCCTAGATCCTACGGCCCAGATCTTCTCGCGATTTTGCCACTTCGTGATTTCGTCACTTCGCAATTTTGTCCACCTTCGCGATTTCGCCACTTCGCCATGTAATGAATGTGCAGGTCCTCCCTAATCCAACGATGGATGTACACAGTTCTTAGATAGAACTCCCAAGATCTATTCTCATCTACTGCGCGCTACTCCTCTCTGAATTCATATCTGACGGTCATTGGGGATTATGGATAATATCCAACGTTCACTATTTCTTCTCTTCTTCCATTATCACTGTTCTTGCCATCGTTGTTCTTGCCATCAATGACAAGCTTACTCTCAACTGTAAACCTTCCAACAATATCCCCCTTTGGCATTGATGGCAACCCTGAATGGCTGCGCTAATCTGTTTGGTCCTCCAACTATAGCATCTGATCCGGACCACTCCTTTTCTCCCCCTTTGACATCAATGTTAAAGAAAACATGCTCCCCCTGAGCTGTTGCGGTAATTTTATGAGGTATCAGATATTCACTCAATACAAGACTCCCCCTGACAGGATGGAATTTCTTACATGTGAGACGGGATAACACCTAGCTTCTATCTGAGATATTCAAATGGTGTCTTGGGTAGAGGTTTAATAAAAATGTCTGGAATTTGTTCTATGGTTGGAATGTAATGGACCTGAACAATCTGATTGGAGACCTGCTCTCTCAAAAAATGATATTTTATGGGAATATGTTTGGTCTTAGAGTGGAAGACAGGATTTTTAGACACACTGATGGCACTAGTGTTATCACAATGAATTGGGATCGGTGCAGTGTATTTTACCTCCAAGTCTGCAAGTGTCTGAATCATCCATAATACCTGAGTGCAACAGGTAGCAACAACAATGTACTCTGCCTCTGCGATTGATAAAGAAATGGAACCTTTCTTTTTACTAAGCCAGGCTACTAAGGAGTCACCCAGGAAGAATGCTCCTCCACTGGTGCTTTTTCTCTCATCAACATAGTTTGCTCAATCTGCATCTGAATAAGCAGTTAGCTGAAGATTTTGATTTCTGGGATACCACAGACCATAAGTCATTGTTTATTTCAACTACCTGAATATCCTTTTGACAACTTGCAAATGACTCTGCTTAGGTGCAGCCTGATATCTTCCTACCATTCCTACAACATGCATTATGTCTGGGCAAGATGTTGTGATGTATAGTAGGCTTCCTATCATTGATCGATATGAGCTTTGATCAACATCAGGTGAATCATCATCCTTGCTTAATTTACATCCAGTTACCATAGGTGTACCCACAGG
>ML806411.1:93107-116800 GCA_009831015.1 Picea engelmannii
TTCAGCGTCTGTGTTTGCATTTGTGTTGCAGCATGTTTCAGCATCTGTTCTTCATAAACAATCGATTGCCATCAATGACAACCTTGATCATCTGCGCCTTGATCATCTGCGTCATCTCTGTTGTAGCCATATTTCCAACACTGTCCACAAGTAGAACATCTTGGGATTTTCCTTTTCCATCACTTATGCTCACCATCCCTTTGCCCTTTATTTTCCCTGGAGCATCATTTCCAAAGGTTATGTTTTCTGATTTGCTTTCACTTAGAGATAAAAACTTGCCTTTGTCTCCCGTCATGTGTTTGGAGCATCCACTATCTATATACCAAGGGTTCGTTTTTCTTTGAGCGAACAACACTAATCCACACTTGTCACTTTCCTTCTTCTTCCAAAACTTGACATTTTTCAGCAGGAGATTTCGAATATGGCTCATATTCCCTTAAACGACAGTCAATAGATTTGTGTCCATAGTTATGATAGATGTAGCATTCAGTCTCATTTTTCAACAGGTCAAACTTATTGGTGCAACATTGTCTATTCATTGACTGTTGATTATTTCTTGACCTATTTAATTACATGTCCCTGGACTTAATTTGGCAATTGGCAATTAGTGAAGGTTTGTTACTTGGCTGCATCGTTCTTTGTTGTGGCAAGTATTTTTTCTTTTGAAATCTTAATTGCTCATGTCTAAATCTTAAGGAACAATTTACAGTTTTGTGACCAAAGTTAGCATAGTAGAAACAATAGCCATAGAAGAATTCTTTGTACCTGGAAAATGGTTGTCTTCTTTGAGTAAATCGATTTCTTCCAGACTGATGACGTCGTTCAGCAGTGAGCACATTACTTCTTTGTTCTACAGATTTAGATCTGGCATATTTTACCTTACTCAACCTGGGCGGTTGATTGTCTTCCTTTGTTTCTGTAGGATTGTTATTGTCATTGGTTGTGCTTTTGACAAACTTGATGGGTTCTTCATTTCCTAGCTTACCACTGCTTGATCCCTCTTCATACCCCAAGCCAGTTTTCAGCTTTGGATTCCTTTGTTGATTTAGAATGGTGGCCAATCCTTTTGAGGCTTTGATACTTGATAGATTCTGATTATACAAGGCTTGAAACTTCTCCATTTGTTTCCTCGTTTTCACTACTTCTTGTTCTAATGCTTCACATCTTGCCTTCTTTTTTGATAGTTGTTGTTTCAGAATCTCTTCGATTTTCTTTGCCTCTTCCAATTTTACTTTTAGTAGGACAAGGTCTTCATCAGGTTCGTTACTGTCTTTCTCGAACTATATCAACAATTGTCTTTGCTTTCTGTTCTTGATTCTTAGTCTGTCAATCTCTTCCAGTGCACTGATCAATTCTCCTTCCATGTCAACCACAATGTATTCTTCATCACTCCCTGTTCTTTTATTATCATAATCCTCTTTGGCCATAAGTATGAATTCATTTAGTTTATCTTCAATAGAGGATTCATTTTCTTCATCATCTGAAGGATCATCATCATTGTTTACGCACAGACTTTTCTTCTTAAAGTTTTTCTCTTTAAAGAAATTTTTTTGTTTGTACTTCTCCTCATCATCACATGTTTGATCCTTTCCTTTGTGGGGACATTTATTTTCAAAATGGCCTATCCTACCACATTTGAAACATTTGAAAGGCAATTTACATTTGTATTTGCCTGATCCCTTCTTTAGTCTCTTCACAAATTTTGCTTCAATTTCATTGGGCTCAGAATCCTCATTCTTGTCTTCTTTAAATGATGCTTATCTGGAGGTAGGTTTATCTTTAACTATTCTCATTTCATATGCAGTCAATGTTCCTAGCAGTTGATCAAACCCCAAGGTTTTTAGATCATTAAGTTCTTCTATAGCATAGACCTTCAGGTTGAACCTATCTGGGAGAGATCTCAAGATTTTATGAACTAAAGAAGGTTCATCAATTGTTTCACCAAGTGCCTTCATTGCATTTACCATTTCTTATACTCTTAGAAAGTATTTTCCAACAGTTTCATCTTCTTTCATCTTCAGTTGTTCAAACTGTATTCTGTAGGTTTGAAGCTTTGCATCCTTTACTTTCTCATTACCCTCATAGCTGCTAATGAGTTTATGAATTCTTCTTTTGCAAGCCCACTCAAGATAGCATTCATAGCCTTATCGTTGAAGGTAAATTCTAGTTTTTCATCCTTATTATCTAGCACAATTGGCTTTACATAACCAGTATCTACCACATCCTAGACATCTGCACCTAACGACATTATGTAGGTTCTCATTCTAACTTTCCAGAAGGAAAAGTTTGTTCCATTGAACAGAGGGGCCTTATTGGTTGAATTTCCTTCAGCGATTGACATGTTTAAGCTCTAGGATCTACCCTTAGATAAAGGGTGCTAGCTCTAATACCAATTGTTGGACAACTGAGAGGAGGGGTGAATCATTTGTTACCGTGCTTAAACAGTTATGCTTCTTTTAAAATATTTACAAGGCACTCAATGATGATCACAATAATGCAGGGAAATGAACAATGGCACATTCAGCATCAGTCACATATATGAGAAACACAAATACATATATTTCCCAAGGAAACCCATAGACAGTAAAAACCTCTTCCTCTTTATATGATAAGAATTATTTACATTCTTTACATTATCATACATTTTGAGCACCAACTCATTGTGAGGCTACAACCTCTGTTTTGCAAGCTGCAACTTGCTGAGAGCACCAACTCTCTATTTTTCTCTAGCACCCACTAGAACGAAGCACCAACTCCCTAGTTTCTATAGCACCAACTAGAAGGAAGCACCAACTCCCTGGTTTCTCTAGCACCAACTAGAAGGAAGCACCAACTCCTTGTGTTCAAGCCCCCACTTGAACCTATGAGGACACCAGTCCTCCCTAGCACCTCCAAACCACCCTGGATTATGAATATGAAATATTGAAACCTATTACAGTGATATAGTGTTCAATAACAGCTTACCAATCTCATCACTATTCTGCAAGATTTTTGCTACTCAGACTTCCTCACTGTCTTCTAGCATGCATCCGCTGCCCATTCTGTTCTTCTTATTTTTATGCTCTGTGCACCATGTCCATTCACTGCATAGTTCTTCTTCTGTTCTTTTCAGCTACTGCACTCTGATCCTTCTTCATGCATGAATCACCTTCAACAACAACATCCACAACAACTCCAGCAACAACAAAAGCCTCATCTCTTCTCTGTACTATGTATTTATAGCTTTTGTGCACCTTGTGCATGAAATGCACACAATACCTCTGCATACTCATACCGCGCTGATATCCTCCACAACTCGAGTTCTCTGTCTGATCATCATCATGACTCTTCCGCTTCTCTAGCCATTTTTCCACTCATTCAGCATCACTGTATGTTATGTTGAGATTCCTCAGCCTCTCTGGCAGTTGAGACTCTTCATCTTCTCTGTGACAGATGAGCTCACCTTCTCTGTTCCAGTTACAGGCTTCAATGCTCATCCAACTATCAATCACCTCCATGAGCATCTTCATCCCTCTTGAAGATTCCTAGAGACTCTTCATATCCTCTGTCAATCACCTCGAAGTGTCTTCAAGTCCTCTGGTAGAAACCATCAATGGTTTTTGGCAGTTACACTGTGATGTGCAACAGTAGCCCTCTGATCTCCTTCAGTTTCATCTGCACCATTGGATTATAGCGGAATTTCACCTTTCTGGTATTTTGGCATTCGTACCAGATGCGATACCTGAAATTCCGAGGAAAAGCTTATCTGCACTAGGTGCTTCCTCCACGTGACCACAGGCGGTGACCACTATCTACGCTAAAAGGCACTACGAACTCATGATCTTCATCGACCCTGATCGATGGTCCACGATCTTGATGAATCAACAGTCCAGATATTTTCACGATCTCGCATCTCGTTGTTCCTTAGATGGAGCCTCTCGTCACTCCAAGTCACGATAGGAAAAACTCTGAGATGGAGCTCAGATCGACGGTCCACGTTCTAGGTGATCTGACGGTCCTGATCTTTTCATGATCTCGCATATCACAATTCCTTAAATGTGGGTTCTTGTCACTCCAAGTCGTGATAGGCGAAGCTCCAAGATGGAGCTCAGATCAACGATCCTTGTTCTTGGTGATCTAGCGGTCCTGATCTTTTCATGACCTCGCATCTCGCTGATCCTTAGATGTGGGTTCTTGTCACTCCAAGTTGCGATAGGAGAAGCTCCGAGATGGAGCTCAGATCAACGGTTCTCATTCTTGGTGATCTGACGGTCCTGATCTTTTTCATCATCTCGCATCTCACTGATCCTTAGATGTGTGTTCTTGTCACTCCAAGTCGCGATAGGCGAAGCTCTGAGATGGAGCTCCGATCAATGGTCCTCGTTCTTGGTGATCTGATGGTACTAATCTTTTTGTGATCTCACATCTCACTGATTCTTAGATGGAGATTCTCATCACTCCAAGGCGCGATAGGCGAGACTCTGAAATGGAGTCTTTGTGGTGCTCTAATCTTTCACCATGCGTCCTCTTGATCTAAGGTCCACGACTGTCCTCGATGGACGGTTAGGATTCCTTCACAACTTTGGAGAGTTGGATGACTCTTGGAGTTATCCGCCTTGCAGCTTCACCATATCTAATGGCTATTGATCCTTCATAGATACCCCAGATCCTACGGCCCAGTTCTTCTCGTGATTTCTCCACTTCGCGATTTCACTTCTTCGCGATTTTGTCCACCTTCGCGATTTCACTGCTTCACGATTTCGCAACTTCCCCGTGTAATGAACGTGCAGGTTCTCCCTGATCCAACAATGGATGTACTCGATGCTTAGATCAAATGCCTGAGATCTATTCTCATCTACTGCATGCTACTCCTCTCTAAATTCATATCTGATGGTCATTGGGGATTCTGAATAAGATCCAATGTTCACTGTTGCTCCTCCTCTTCCATTATCACTATTCTTTCCATCGTTGTTCTTTCCATCAATGACAAGCTTACTCTCAACTGTAAACCTTCCAACAAGACCCCCATATGAAGGCTTGAATCCCCCAAGATCAAAGAAGTCAAAGTGAACTAAAAGAAGAAATCATTATTTAAATGATAAAGTAAAGTGACAAAGTCAAGGTGGATTATTTAAATAATAAAGAGAAGTGAAAAAATCAATAAATGATAAAATAAGGTGACAAAATCAAGAAGGATTATTTAAATGATAAAGTATTGGAGAACTTTCTATTTATGGAAAGTGGTTAACCCTAAAATAAGGAAAACAGGTTAAGTGACCTAGAAATGGGTTAAGTGACCTAGAGGATGAAAGTATACATAAGATAGCAATGTTCTCTTGTAGATCATCCTTTTTGGTGGATCAATGGAGAGTTTCTTGTGAATATCTTTTGGAGTATTGATGGAGATATTCTTATGAGAGCATATTAGGTATGGAGCTATTGAGCATGATTGAAGATCTATTCTAAGAAAGAGAGCGAGAGGAGGATCTCATGGATGCATCAAAGTTTCATAAATATCGGAGATCTTGATGGAACAATTCTTGGAGCTTCAGAAACCCTAGTTTTTGAGGTGTACGCAGGTTGTAATGGGCTAGGGAGCATACACATGTGAGTTGTATGAGGACAGGGTGCGTACAATGGTTAGAATGGTGAAGACCTATGTTTGAGCTGGTGCCAAGCCCTTGGATGATGAGGCATATTCCATATCTTCATTCTATGGCCTTAGATCTATCACTGAGATACTGGTATGGTTACATTATTATCTTGATGGATACCATTGTTTGATGTGTTTTGAATTCTTAAGGCATTCTTGGTATGGCTTCTATGATGTGGTTCAGTTTGGTTGATTTGGTTGATGGAGTGAGAAGTACTCTTTTGATTCAGTGGTGACATGATTGCTATCGTATACTAGTTGTTTATACATGATTGAGATAGCATTCATATTGATTTGTTGTGGAACATGAACAAGCTATTGGAGAGATTGGATGTGTTGTGACTGACTGGCGGGTAGATTGGACAGTCAGAGACAGAAGAGAATGATATATTATTTGCAGATGATCTGATTTGATCTTGAAGGATAAACCCTAACATATTAGAAGGTATACTCATGTTTCTGTATACACTGGCCGCGTGCATACACGGGCTATAATGATCCAGGGCACGTACACACGCTGGTTGCACTACTGACAGATCATGTACCTGTTGACATATTGATATCTGTTGAGACTTGTTGCCTCATCTCAGTTGGTGTTGAGGATGTAAGATGAGTCTTGCATTATAGAGTTGGTGCTCTTGTAGAGTTGTACTCTATTCAATCATTGTTGAAAAACCGCCAGATTGTTGTCCATAATAAAAAGAAAAATTGTACATACATCTTGTGTTCTTTGTGTTCCTTGTGGTGATGACTTATTGATGATATATTGTTGATATATGTTGCTGATATATGCTCACATATAACTGGTTATAAATGACAACAATGGGTAATGAGTAAATTTTGAATGTTAACTAAGAAGTTTTGTGTAAGAGGGAAGTTTTGGGAAAAAGATCCCCACACTCATTCACCCCCCCCTAAGTGTGGTAGGTGTGTCCAACAATTTCTTCTATGGAGTCTATTGTTTCCATAGTCTTTCATTTGATTTGTTTCTCTCACAATGGAAACATGGTGACCATAGACCATATTTCATTCATTGGCTCTCATATGATTGTCAACCATATGAATTCCCTAAATGGTTCATATATGCATGTAGTTTCACCCCTATCGCAAGTCCATTATGTGGAAACTTTTCCCATGCATTCAACTTCGTAGCAGAAGGAATATCTTCCTTATTTTGATTTACATATGGTAGTTTACATGGTTATCTCTTCGATAGGGATATTAGAACTTGATCTCCTTACCCCTATAGTGGCCCTCGACATGTATTTCTTCTAGAGCGTAGTTTTACAATCTAGTGAATATCTCTTGGAAGCCATGATCAAGGATTTTCCCTTGACATGTATTACTTCCATAACAGTGTCTTCTTGGAAGCCATCATCAAGTAGATTTCTACGAGCATAAATATTTTCCTCTGTCAATCTCGTTAAAAGATGAAACAGAGGTCTTGGAATCAAACCCATAGGTTATGCGCATAGTTATATTCATGTGTCAAGCTCGTTAAAAAATGAAACAACTACCTCTCCCATTTAGTCGAGTCTTTCATTAGATATTATACCTGAACCTTCCTTTCACTCACCTTGGATAGTTAATATTCTTTCTTCCTCTCTCTCTCTCTCTAGTGAACATTTTCATATTAGTAACCAAGAGTTCTATTGGATATAGAAATTGGCGACTGAAGAAGAGCTGGCGGATGAAATGAAGCTTGGGGGGCATGTCTCCATCCCCTGGGTGTCATGATCGAGTTAATCCTCTAGATTTTTAAGATGGAGGAAAGGTACCAACCACCCATGGGTATCTCTTAAAACCTTTGGACTTCACTTTGGGAAGTTTCGAGCATAGTTTATTTTGTAGTTTCAAGATCGCAAAAAATGAAACCTACCCAAGCATATTTTTACTTTGTTTAAATATTATGTAAAAATGAACCTAATGAACGATCTTAGTATTTGTTCTTTCTCATGCTCATAAATACATGAGAATACATCATCGAGCCTCGTATTTTCTCTTTATGATGCTTGTTAATACATGAGAATAGGTTACCGAGTATACTTTTATCTCTTTTTCGGAGTCATAAAACCTATACGAAAAGGGACCTATTTGGAGTCTCGTTTATGCTCTTTTCAGACTCTCTAAACATGAAAATATTGTTGAGTGAGCTTGTTTCATTTCACGCTCATTAAAAGGTTAGAAAGGGAATATTCTGAGTGAAACTTTACCCCTTTTTTGGACTCATTAGACTAATTACGAAAAATGAATACTCTAGTCAAGCATGATTAAAAGAGTTTTCCTAGGTATCATGTTATACTTCTTCAAACCCTAGGGACTAACTTTATGAAAAATTCCATTATGGATTCTTCTTTATCGAATATTTTCAGATTCTTGAAATATGAAAATACCATAGAGTTTTTTTCCCTTGGACTCATAAAATATACACAAGTAAGTACCCATTTGGGACTGAACCCTTCCTTCTTCAGGTTCATTAAATATGTGAAAATGGGACTCATCAAATATTAGTTAATCGAGCATTTGTTATCCTCCTCAAGATCTCTAAAAAAAAAATAGGTACTCGCCTATCCCGGTGGGGGAAAAAATCAAGAAGTGGGTCAATACTTTTATCATTATGAAATCTTGATGTCACCCTTGGACATGGCACTTTTTTAAATCCCATGTGTCGTCACATTGTTTTGAATCCTTTAGAAGAGAAACCTTGGTTTTCATCACCTTCCATGTGTTGTCATACTCTTTCGAATCCTTCGAAGAGATCCATTGGTTGTCGTCACATCATCACACTTTGTCTTTTTGCTTTGTTGAGTCAATGCTTCCAAATCATTCATTGTTCCACCATATCTTCAAGGGAAGTTAGCCTCTGCATTTCCACCCCTATGTTAGTTCACCATCATTTGATCCATCACTATTCATTACTATCCTTATTCATATCATGTCGATGATGGGGGATACATCATGAACCTCCTTCGACAAATCATTTTTTGTCGACTTCAACTCATTATCTAGGAATTAGATTTAGAAACCAGTCAGCACCTTGGGACTTGCATGCCTCAATGGAAAAAATCATCTCTTTCGAAATAAGGTTTACATCATTGAACTATGATCGAATGATTCCACGAACATTCAACTTCAACTCATCTATTCACTTTCGCTGAAATTTACTGGGGTACCTTGGGAATCATTGTCATCATTGGTGATTTCTCTCACACTTGTTAACGGTTTATGTCATTGGTCGGTAATCAAGTGGTTTCTACCATGTTTTATGCCAATACCTTTATTCACATGGCTATATTCATACTATTCATGATCGGGATTGAAGTCCCTATGGGGACTATCCAGTAAACACTTATTTTTTAATCTTCCTTACCCATGTTGCAATGAAGATTATGAAGTTGTGATATATACTGTGACATTGATCCACATTGTATTGGTCGTGGCTATGTTGTTTTATCATGTTCTAGATCCACTATGTATTGACAACATTCTTATCGAGTCATGGAGATATGGATTCACATTGTATATTTGGTGTCCATATCCTTAGTTAGTGTTTTCATGAATCCGAAGTGTATTGGTTGGAAGCCATGCTTTGAGTTAGATGATTCTAAGTATGGAACATATGCCTACCTCAGGGATGATATATGTATAGTGATGGATGTTTTATTTATTTTCTAATAGGTTTTTTGACTTCATTCCCTTGATTCCACATTATTACAAAGTGTTTTGGCCATCGTTTTTCTCCTTTGATCCCACACTTTGGGGGGAATTTATTATACACCGTTTTTTACAACTTTGTTAAGTGTCACACTTCACTCTTATCAGTTTCCAAAGTGTCACAAATTCCATGGTCCATTCTACTAAGTTCCATACCTTATTTGTCACACTTTTCCTAAGTGTATCCACCTCAACACAATGCATGAATGATCCATTACATCCCCTTGAGAATCAAGAATAAGAAGACACCTTTAAACCCTGCCAATTTGACATTTTTCACTTGCTCCTCTATTTGAACATGGTCCCTTCCATTTTCACTTTAGCCTAGAGACCATCCCATTGACACAATATTAGAGGGGATACCAAGTCACTCTATTTATCCTTCTAGGGGAGAAACCTTGCATATTTGGTCAAATCCCATGAATATAGGGGCATCTTTCGAGGACTTTCTAGATGGTTCTTGGTTTGTTTTATTGTTTTCATCAATATATGATTAGAGCTTCCTTCTATCCTATATTTTGAGCAATATTAACCATGATTATAACTCACATCCCAACCTAATCCACCTAATCCTTAACCATGTTCCTGATGTACCCTAGTGGTTAACCCTTTATGTATCTATATAACTAGTCCATTTCAGAGTGAGAAGGGGATGGAAGGAAAGGATACAAGACTTTCAATATTGTAACAAGTTCCAAAACTTTGTTTGTGTGAATAATACTGAGCTAGATTCATGTTCAAGGGATTATGAAAGAAGCTTGGAGGATTGCATCATCATCATAAGAACTTGGTCTATTTCTCTTAAAATCTATTATTCATTTCTATTCTATTGATCATCTTGTCTAAGTTATCAATAGGTAGGGTTTCTATTACTTGATCCTAGATAGTATTAGGAGAAGGTTCCTTTGTTCTTACATGTTTGACTTTGTGAGGGAGTATCTTGGATTGGAGCTCAACCATTATAGCGGCAAGGAAAAATGTCATAAATCAGGTTCACACAATTTTTCTCATTCTCTCTCAACCCTCCCGCAAGAAAATAGAATTGTTTGTTAGGAGGATTTTAGTGTCCATTTTTTAGAGTTTGTCTCACTTATAGGAAACCCAAGTGAGGGGAAATCAACCTGTCTGTAGGGAAATAATTCTCACCACAGTAAATCAGTGACCATACTGGGGAGAACCATATATTTATTATTAGGTTTATATCCCTTTGAATCCTTTGAATTTGTATAAAATTTGATTATTCTGCTTTGGAACCCTTTTTCTCATCAAAATCATGACATTTTCTGAGAATTTTGTCAATTTTAAGCCTACATGACCCCTGTAGAGCGATCATTACCCCATTGGTCGCCCCTATCTAACTAACATAGAGAGACATGGTTGCCTCTTTCTATACCAATAAGGAGCGACCATCACCCCTTGGTTTCCCTGACTACCTTCCTAGGGGAGCG
The DNA here is from genome assembly GCA_009831015.1 of Picea engelmannii. Lineage (NCBI taxonomy): Eukaryota > Viridiplantae > Streptophyta > Pinopsida > Pinales > Pinaceae > Picea > Picea engelmannii. The sequence goes on from ML806411.1 coordinate 103,902, forward strand.
TCCTACAGTAGCAGCTCAATTTTTTAGCCTCATTTTCTGTTTTTTTCTCTGAATTTGCTTAGTTTTTCTATGAATGTTTGAGGCTATTCCTTGAATATCTATGATTAGTTCCAAATGGTTATATGAGTGTGATCATCTATTATTCAAAGGTTTTGGTTTCTTTTTTTTTTATCTCAATTTTCTCTGTGTCTTCCTCCTAATTGTTCTAATTGGTGCTTAGCCTCAATATTTGGTTCTCATTGGATGAATTTCGGTGATTAAATTAGCTTCGTTGATTACCTTTTCATCTCAATTTTCTTTTGCATGATTTATTATTAGTTATTTTACCCCTTAGATTGATTGGTATTCTTGTGCATGGTCTGTCTCATTTGTTTGATTTTCAATGTCCTGAGTTTCATTCTCAAATTGTTGTATCATTTTCACCTTCTGAAACTTCCTTGTGCTTTGGTTTCAAGTTTGATTTGATATTTCTTTTTTTAAGGGTCTCTCCATACTTGATTCATTCTTGGGATGATTTATTTCCTTTATTCATTTATTTTTCTTGGAGGCTTATTTTTTAGTCTTTTAATCTTTCCTTTTGGGTTTAAAGTAGCAAAAGAAATTGTCATTTTCTCAAGTTGTTTAATAACTGTGGAATAGAAGAAATCATAAACCATCATATTCGAGTCTTTTTGTAACCAATTTTGGTGCATTTGAGAATTAATATATTAAGAAACATTTTGGGATTTGGGATGTGTTTTGTTTGTTACTTTTCATTGGGATTTGGGTAGATTACTCTTTGAAAAAAAATCACAACTTTCTTCCCTCTCGTATATAGGGTTCATTGACCGAAAGATTTTTCATTTCATTTTATTCCATTCTTTTTGGAGTCAAGGTCATCACACCATCAATTTCACTTTAATCTCCTTGATTTAATAATGACCATAAAAGGAACAAACAATTAATATAAAATGAACTATACTTTTTCCTTTCTAGAAAACAATCACAAGTCTAGGTGTTTAGGGCCTTGGCTGTAGGGAGGAGAGTAAATTATCCAAGGCCACTTACATGGGACTATAGAATACTAGTGAGAGTAATAATTCCAATTAGTAGAAATTGGTGATAGTTGGGAGACCTCCTCTAGAAAGGGATTTAAGCACGAGGTCAAGAGAAAGCAACAGCTTGATAGATCCCCTGATCTATTTTCCTAGTGGAATTTTAGTAAGTATGGAGCCTTGAAGAGTGGAAAGTACTCAAGATGACACCACTTCTTCCTGGTATTTGGGTTGTGGATGTATTTCCAACATTCCTAGTTCCATTTTTTGAATTATTGACCATCGACTATTACATGCCCGATTGCTAGTTGTGAATTTGGTAGCCATAGTTTCTTTTCCTAGGTTTCTATAAAGGTGACTAGAAGGGGGATTCCTTCTTCATATGGTTCCTTGCAGTACCTGAGGTGGACGTCATATCATGCTTTCAGTACCCTTGGAGGGTGACTTTATGAAAGTAGGTTTACTTGAACTAGATAGGGTTGCAAGTGGAGGTTGGGGTAACTGCTTCCGATATCTTCGTTGATAGCCTCATCTCCCATCTCTGAAAGATACCTACTTCCTTTCCTTGTTTTCTCTTATATTTTAGGGAATTTGGTAATGTGTGATGTTTTATTTAGGATACTTTTGGGTCTGTCTAACTCTATGGTGTCAATTCCATGATTTACCATCCAAGGGAGCCTTTTTTAAAACCTTTTGTTCTTCATTCTTTTGGGAAAGTTGGCCCTCCTTATATTGATACTTTGACTTTGCCTGGTGTCACTATAGGCTTCCCTGTATGGATGTTCTCCACTCTAGTTTTTCTCAATGTGCTCAATGTACCGAATGTAACTCCCCCATCTCAAGAATGTCAACCTCATTTTGACCCTTTTCCTTCTTCCCTTGTTTTATATTTTTCTTTTTATTCTTCCTCATTTGGTGAAATCCTTGTTGTCACTAACCAACAGGTTAATAAGAAGAAGAAAATTTAGCAAGGAGATAAACAACTAGCTACTGTGGGCAGTGTTGAAACCATTAAGAAATCTACCCCTACACTTCATAATCCCTAATACCTTTGCAGGATTTGCAAGGGTGACCACCTTCTTCAATATTTCCCTAGAATCCCAATAATTTTAAGAGTGTGGTCGTGGGGTTCCCTTCAGCTTGTGTTGTCAACCTATGGTCATCATGTTGGTGAAAAACCTTCATATAGTGATTGTAATGTTGAGGAGAAGAAAAGTAGAGTCAATATTCCTTGTAGGTTATGTGGATGTTGTCATCAAAATCACCTTTTCCCTCGTATGGATGAAGCCTAGAAATTGTTACAAGACCTTGCTATTTCTCAGCAACATATTCTTCCTCATTACCGCAAGATTTCTCCCAACCCTCCATTAGTTGATCAAGTGGTCATTCCACATTAATCATCAGTCGATCCCACTCCTTGTTTAGAGAGTGAAACCAAAGTGGTTGATCTGACTCCATCATCAGTCGATCCCAATCCTCCTTTGAAGAGTGAAACCAAATTGGTCGATCCGACTCCATCATCGATTGATCCAACCCCCTCTTTAACGAGTGAATTAAAAGTAGTCGATCCAACCCCATGATCATTTCATCCCACTCTCCCACTAAAGAGTGAAATTCATATCACTCATGTATTTCTTGTTGACTCAGATTCTCCTGTGCTAGGGGGAATTTATCCTACTCCCATGGAACCCCCTCCAAGCAATCAAGCCATTCTTTTCAATTTGAATGCACTAACTGGCCCTCGTCTTCCTTCCTACATACCTTTCTAGATCATTGTTCAAGTTTGTGGCAGGGATGTACCTCATATTATTGTTGACGAGGGCACATCAGTTAGTATCTTATCCTCCATTGCTTGGAAAAATTTAGGTTATCCTCCGCTTGTGTCGGTGACTCAGAATTTGTTGGCTATTAATAGAAGAGTTAGTCAACCTTTACAGATCCTTAGTTTCTCGTTACTTTGGGAGGGAAAATTGTCTTTATTGATGTGATGGTAGTGCATGACCCCTTGGATTTTTATTTTCTCCTTGAGCAAGACTATGTTTCTATTATGAACTCTAATGTGTCCACGATCTTTAGTTTGATGTGTTTTCCTCACAACAGAAACATGGTGACCATAAACTAACTTTCATTCATTGGCCCTCATATGATGGCTAACCATCTGAATTCACTAAATGGTCTGTATAAGAAAGTGGTTTTGCCCCCGCCATAGGTCCATTATTGATCCAGGTGGATATCAGTGGCCACCCACCTATTCCACTGGCTCGAAAACCAGTTTTTCACCTTGCCAGTTTTTCGGCAGTTTTTCAAGTTTCGAACTTCCGAGGCCATTTTGAGGCTCTAAACGATGTTTTTGGGGATTTGGGACCCAGACGATTGACAAAGGCACTTACCTGGGCCAATAAAAAATTGTTATTCTCGGTTATACCTTTCCAACAGGGTATTGTGCACCTAAAACGAAGATCTATGCAAAAGTTACAACCCCAGGAAGTTGATGTACTAACTTACCCAAACGGGGCCCACATGACTTTTGGCACTTCATCTCCTAGGGTTAGGTTTTTGGAAGTCTAGGGTTTTTGAAATTCTTGTTTATTGTAAAAGGCCTTTAGAGCCTCATTGTAACCATCTTCTTATGAATGAGCACAATCGTCACATCTCTTCTCAGAGATAACCCGCCACCATTCCAACAAGCTTGTTTTCCGCTGCATTTTACAGTTTCATCTTATTTCCTTATTGAATAGAAAACTAGTTTTATTGTATTTTGTTATTTTTTTTTAAGAATCTTTTAATAATATGTATTCATTTCATTCTGCTCATAAAATCTGGATCAGTGGTATCAGAACGATCTGCTCCTTTTTGTCTTAATGCATGTCCCCAACAAGGTCAGGGTACAAAGAATTGGGTCTCGATCTTGTTTTTGTTGAGGACAAAATCTCTCACACACCCAAGCGACCTCTCATGGAAGGAGAAAATAAAGATGAAGGGATAGGAGATCCTTTCAAAATGCTCCTTTAGGAATCCCTCATGCAACATAGGAACAAGATGATGGATAGTTTCGCACAAATCCTTCGACGGCTGCCAACAGGCGACACATCTTCCTTGAGTGAAGGCGTTTCCCCCTTCAAGGTACAAATCAACTTCGATATTCCTATATTTTAAGGGCATATAGATGCATATGTTGTTGACAGGTGTTTGAATCTACTAGAAGGGTATTTTTCTGTCCATAACTTTTTGAATAGAGTAAAGATTACTTTTGTGCTCCTCAAAGTCGTTCCCCATGTTAAAGATTGGTGGGAAACTTTCTGTGAGCAAAAGGAAATAAAGGAACCCTCATTATTTATAGTCATGGCCACTTGGGAATCCTTTTGGGATTTTATTAAGGAACAATACTACCCTGTTGGAAGTTATGACGACTTCTATACCAAATGGACCACACTGCGGAAAGAAAGAGACCAAGCAGTGCTAGAGTTCACAAATATCTTCCATACCTTGCGAACCAAGTTGGGTATCAAATATTCAAAGTGAATTTTGGTTCTCAAGTATCGCAGTGCTCTTCATAGATAAATATAGACCAAAATGGAATTTCTAGACATCTCGTCCATGCGTGTAGCCTACTGATATGTCTTCAAAATCGAGCATAATTTCAAACAAAAGACACGACAATTTGGGCCTAGGAAACCCTCATAGAAAATTATAGGAAAGGCCAACCCAACCCACAAAACAAAGGATAGAGAAAATATGGATAGTATCAGGACAACCAGTCCAAGCTGCAAGCAAAGAAGGACACTGGAAAGACAAAAAAAGATATCGGGAAGTGGTGTGACTTCCATAAGAGCTCTTAGCATAACACTGTTGGCTTCCTCTCAAAGCAGTCGTTGGTGGCCAAACTGAAAGCCTATGAATCAGATGCGGGTTCTGACTCTAATTCGAAACCAGAAAGGAGAAGACAGATCATTGACGCAGAAGCCAGTGCCACTATTTCTACCACCAAGCTCCAGTTTGGTGAACCAAATGAGCCAAAAGAAGAAGAGAACCTCTTCCATTCACAGATGTGGGTAAAAAGCACCCCGATGCACTTCATTGCTGATAACAGTAGCCAAAATAACCTCATCTCAGCAGAGGTCGTCAAGTGGTTAGCCTTGCTAACAATGTCACACCCACAACCCTACACGATAAGATGGCTCCACCAAGGAAGTGATATTCATGTCAACCAACAGTGTCAAATGTCATACGCCATCAAGCCCTTCAAAGAAAAGGTATTTGGTGATGTTTCTCCTCTCAAAGTTTGTAATGTTCTTTTGGGACAACATTATTTATGGAAATGTCATGTTGTATATGAGTCTAGGCCTCGTAGTGTTATTATTACTTTGAACATGAAATTGTAAAGGATACCCGAGGCAGTCCCTCCTAGTTCTATTTCCTTGATCTTTGCCAAGCAATGCAGGAAGGTCATCTCTCAGACTGGGAAATTTGTCTTCTTCGTGATTCACTCTCAGAGTGAGTGAAAGATCGCAGCCACATCTAGAGCCTTTGCAGTCGATCTCTCCACACAACAAAAGCAAGTGCATAAGTTCATGGAAGAATACTCAAATATCATATCCTCTCCTACTGGGGTATGTCTACACTGCCATTTCAAGCATCCCATCGATATGACCCCAAGCACACTGCTACCCAATGGGCGAGTCTATCATCGCTCTTTGTTAGAAAACGAGGAGATCAAGAGGAAGATCCAAGAACATCTCTACAAGGGGAACATATTTCCTAGATCATCGCCTTTTGGGATCTCAATCGTGCTGATGTAGAAGAAAGACGGGACCTAGCAAATTTTCATTGATTAACGGGCCCTGAATAAAATCATAGTCTGAAATCGGTACCCGATTCCCTGAATATACGACCTCCTTGATTAGCTCATGGGAGCCAAATACTTCGGTAATACTGATCTGAAGTCTAGCTACCACCAGGTCCCAATAGAACAGAAAGATGTATGCAAGATTGCCTTCAATTCAAAAGAAGGTCTTTTTGAATAGTTGGTCATGCCCTTTGGTTTGAAAAATACTCCAACAACATTTAGGATGATGATGGATGATATCCTATAAAATTTCACCAATAATTTTGTAGTGGTGTATCTCGATGAAATCCCCATCTACAGTAAGACTTGGGAGGAACACCTGCAACATATTCAAGAGGTTTTGCACACCCTGCGGTAACACAAACTATATGCAAACTTAGAAAAATGCTCCTTCGGCATCGATAGGGTCCATTACTTATGCTACATCGTTGATCAACATGGTGTGCATGTGGATCTATCCAAGATCTAGGTCATCCATGACTAGCCAACCCCAACCACACTCAATGAACTTCAGAGCTTCTTGAGCCTTGGCAATTTTTATCGTAGGTTTGTGCTGGGATTCTCTCATATCGCATGGGCCCTAAGCTAAGTAATCAGGGGTGTCAGTAAGGAAAAATTTGTGTGTAGCATGTCCCAAAAACAAGCCTTCAATGAATTGAAGAATCATTTTTGATCATCCTCAATACTTTCATTACCGGACCTGCAACATCCCTATGAGATCGAGATAGATGCTTCATACTATGTTGTGGGTGTCGTTTTCACTCAACACGGACACCCTGTGGCATATCATAGTTAGACACTATCAAATGTTGTCCAAAAGTACCATAATTATGACAAATAAATGTACTCCATTTTGCAAGCCTACCTCCAGTTGAGACATTACATTCTTGCAAAGGAGACAGTCATCCACACTGATCACAAGCCACTATAGTTCATGCAAACCCAAGGAAAATTGCAGAATGACTACCATCAAAAGTGGTCAACATACTTACAACAGTTCCACCTCAACATCAAGTATAAAACAAGAAGTATGAACCGAGTTGCTAACGACCTCAGCCTACCTCCAGTTGTGACACTCACCAAAGTGATAGAATATTGAGGCCACAAGACCTCCAAATCACCCCACCTCTACATGACAGACCCTGAATTCTCCACCACCTACAAAATGTTTGGTTCCAACTCGGTGGTCTCTAATTTCCATATTCAGGACGAGATGTTGTGTCTTTTGGGCCATCTCTGTGTTCCATCAAGAGAGTGTGCGAAGTTGATTTGGGAAGCTCACTACGGTCGAGTGGAAAGACACTTCGGCCTCGAAAAGACAGTGGCAGTGCTATAGAAAAAATTCTACTGGCCGAAACTTCGACAGGATGTCGGCAAGTATAGTAGGTCCTGCACCACCTATGTTATTTACAAACCAACCACTAATAAATAGGGCGTGTACACCCCTCTTCCTACTCCTAACAAGCCATGGGAATCCATCTCAATGGACTACATTTTGGGCCTCCCATCCACCAAGAGGGGAAATGACTGTGTTTTTGTGGTTGTTGATTGGTTTTTCCAAGATGGTGATTCTAGCCACCTGCAAGAAGAACATCATAGTAGAAGCCACTACCAAGATCTTATTTGAATGAGTATGGGTACATTTTGGGATCCCACAAACCATTATCTCAGACCATGACAATCGGTTCCTCAACTCATTATGGTCGAGCCTCTAGTCACTGCTAGATACCAAGCTCACCAAATCCACTGCCTTCCACCCCCAGATAGATGGCCAAACTGAGGTCATCAATCATATGGTTGTACATATCCTGTGCATGTACAATTCAAAACACCCCCGCACATGGGATGAGAGTCTTCCCTATGTCCAACATACCTACAATCGAGCCCTGCATAGCTCAAATGGTCACAACCCTTTTCAGGTGGGGTTGGTATTCCAACCATTGGGCCCCATGGATGTTGCACTACCCCTGGCGACCACCTCGACTGACTTGTCCCCTGCTCCACCAGAAGCTAACAAATCCACTCGGTTCATTAAGCGGATCTAGCACATCCAACAACAAGTTCAAGATATTCTACAGAAGTCTAATGCAAAGTACAAGCAATGCCATGATCAACATTGGGTGGCACATAAGTTTCAGGTGGGCGACAAAGGTTGGTTGCATTTGCAAAAATAACGCCTTATAGGGCCCCATCGAAAGCTTCACCCACTCAGTTATGGGTCATACACCATCACCAAGTGTTAGAGCAATATTTGCCTCACCCTATGCAATATTGTAGAGAGGGCCTTATTCCATTTCCCTATGCATACTTGTATTCCCTTTTACTAAAGTCCAGAGACAAAAATATAATTTTTTCCACTTGTACACATCCTACACCCTATACAACAAGCATATACGCAAGCTGCTCCATTACAGCCCATGTACATCAGGATTTGTACCAAAAAATCTAAATTAAATGACAGGTTTCCATGTCATGATAGGAGATCTATGATCCTTGGCCTTCTATATACCAGAAGCGTTTCAACTCAGCCCTTCAGTTGCATTTTGAAGGATATAAAAAATCCAATTCCGAGCTGTGGAAAAGAGGAGAGAATTCAACTTTGAGAGAAAAGTTACTCTGGAGAAATTATTTACTTCATATTGAGTCTGCATCCCTTTGTCCTTTAAGTATGAATATAGTGTTCATCCCCCAAGCTCTTCCCTTATTTATGGAGAACCTGTTTGTCTCCCTTATATGAGATTTCCTTTGGTGGAGGATTGAAGTGGTGGAGGCCCAGTTGGAAGGAACTCGGTTTCATAGTTCCAACCATGCTGACACGAAAGTCTGTAATATTTTCACTTACACTGATCATTTACTAATAGAAATATTCCTTTCCCATCCAATTGATATCTTACAAATATATGTGTTATTATCCATGGGCGTATTTGTTATGTATATTGATGGCTTATGCTATCTAATTTTCTAACCTGTTATATTTCCACCATATGCTTGTTTTTGCTTGTTTGTTGAGAACTTGTTGTAGGTATATAGCTTTGGGTCAAAGTGCTCAACGGTGGAAATCATATAACATCTCGATGACGTAGGCCTCTTTCTTATCTTTCTTTCACATTGGTTTATATAGCATGTTGTTGGAATAAATTTGATTTCTGTAGTCATTTCCATCTGTTGTGGTTCACCCTAGCCTTAGAGAGATTTTCCTCGTAAAATAATTGGAAAATCTAGTACGATAAGTCTATTTGTCCTCGGTTGTACACTGAGGGTGACTTGGTCCTCTGGTATGAACATGCCAAAGAACCACTGGCGGTAGGAAATTTTAATCCCATGTGGCACAATCCTTACATTGTGCAACGCGTTCGAGAAAAAGGATCCTATGAGTTAGAAGATTACGAAGGGAATAAGTTGGTTGAGCCGAGAAATCTTATCTACTTGAAAAGATATTACACTTAAGCCTCAGGCTTGGGCGAAACTCTTTCTATACTAATGTAATTTAGTGTATATGTCTCTTTTCTTTTTCGTCTTCGAGTTTCTTATCAATTTTTCACTTGGTTGACAGATGTCAACGAAGTCATCGGTCTACTTAGGATTCGCAGATGGGGCCAGTCATCACACACAGAACTTGGCTTCCACCGCTTTGGTAATTTACTCACCTGAGGGTATACTAGTGTCTTCAAGTGGCATGTGCCTAGGGCCATCCACGAATAATGTGGCCAAATATAGCGTCGTTATATAACTTTTCCGCGATTCTATCTCACATGGCATTCATTCATTAGAAGTTTTCCTGGATTCCCAGTTAGTAGTATGTTAGTTGAACGACTGTTACCACATGCATGATACAACATTACTTCGATGATTCCTACGAGTACGTCTTTTAGAACGAAAATTTGATTTTATTACATATTATAATATTCCTAGGAGTTCTAATCATGTATCCCATGCTTCTGCTAACTTTGTTTTAGATTGGAATTTGTCACATAATTAAAAGTAACAAAAACCATTTAATAAATGTACACATTATAGAATATAATTAAAGCCAAAGATCCTTTTTTATATATTTAAAAAAATATTGTGTTTATAGTACAAAATGGGGCTAACACCCCTCAATACACATGTACAGCCAGTATTACAATATCCCATGACATCTACGCCTGTGGCACTAGATGTGTGTCATGGTAGGAAACCACGTCATTTGAGAGACACCGAAATAGTTGTACCCATGCCTCGATACACCAACTACCTGTCATTGCCTGGCTTCAGGCATATCCTCTACCTGAACCATGGGTATCCTGTGAGTCAAACATGACAGGTTTCCCTGCATGTTTTGTAGGACCCTCTCGGCTTTTCCTCCCACCGCCTCATCTCCCTGGTTCCTCTTTATATGTCGAGAGAAACCATCTGTGTAACACACCCACTACGGAATTCACAAATTTTCAGCCTTTTTCATCTATTCTTCGATGAACATGATTCCCGAATCCCTACGGGACCTGATACAGACCTTGCTACCCCTTAACCGCATTCACATGATTGGAGGCTATGACCACAAGACTTACCAGAGAGGTGCTCTTGGCTTTCGCGATTCATAAAAATCACGATGTATGTATTCACTTGTTCATTTTGGGGTTTCATCCATCGAAATTTCGTGTCTAGCGAACACGAGGAAAACTAACCTTTGGAGATCCCAGGTACCGAAACACCGAAACAACAAATTTATGTGTGCTAGTCCATTTTGGGACTGTCGCAAGTCAATATTTTGGGAGTCGTGAGGACAAGAGACTTGCCTCCAGATATCTCGAGTGTCGAAACACTGGAACATTAGATTCTAGTCATGCTATACTCATTTCGAGGTTTCAAACTTTAGGATTTTGCGATATGTGATGACAAGAGGATCTTACCTTTAGGTATCCCGGATGCAGAAACATCGAAACATCGTATCTCATTCATGCTACTATCATTTCGGGGTTTCTTCCATCAGGATTTCGTGACATGCGAGAATCATGAGGTCTCGCACTTGAGTTTCCCAGGAGACGAAACTCTGAAACACCGAACTCTGAAATACACTATACTATTTTGGGATTTCGCAAGTCAGGATTTCAGGGCTTGCGAGTATGAGAAGGCTAACCCTTGGGTTTCTCAGTTTCCGAAACACCGAAACACCAGGGCTTACCCACACTAGACTTTTTCGGTATTTCATACTTCAGGATTTTGCAATGTGTGATGACAAGAGGTCTCGCATATGAGTTTTCCGAGGGCTGAAGTCCTGAAACATCAATATATATAAATAAATATATATATATATATATATATATATATATATATATATATGAGGCTAAGTTCTTTTCAAGATTTCCCCAGTCGTGAGGATAAAGGTTCTTACCCTCTGATCTCCCGGGTGCCGAAAAGTCGAAAAGCTTACCGACCGCCACGTGTACTCTACGGCTGGACGGCCCAGGTATTCCCATGGGTCTTGGGATTGATGGTCCCGATTTCTTCGCTACTTATGAAGGTTAAAAAGGGGTCGAGGCATTAACGTTTGCGTTCCTTCATCCAATTTAATGGTCATAACAGATCTTAGATCCTCTGAAAGGATCTCATTCGTGCATTTAGCAAGAGGAAGGGTATCCTAGGTACCGAACTTTCAAAACATCACAAATCATCCATGCTAGCACATTTCTGGGTTTCGCTAATTGATATTTCGGGACTGGTGAGTACAAGGGAACTTAACCTTATGTGTCCCGAATACCAAAACACCGAAACATCACAACGAATCAAGCTATACTCATTTCGGGGTTTTGCAAGTCGGGATTTTGCACCTAGAGAATACAAGAAAATGACCCTTGGGTTCCTCGGTTGCCGAAACACCGAAACGTCGAGCTCTAAGAGACCCACTCTCTCTCATGCAGGGTTTTCAAATTTAGGCCTTAAAGTCCTTCATCATGTTCCTGGGCAAATTTCCACTAGGTTTTATGACCAGACTGAGAGGTCTTCTTAAATCCCTGAGTTGTTAACGTCTATGATAGATAATAAGAAAATTCATGATTTTACCAAATCAGTAGTCCTTTCAGGGAACTCACACCGACTCTAGAATGTAAGGGGACGATCCCAAAAGGGTGTCCCTATGGGGAATCTATCCAGGGTAGCCTGAGAGGTAATTAAGGGGAACAAATCTCTCGAGAGCAGACTTGAAAGATGACTTTGTTCAAATATATATATATAAACTGAATGCAGTCATTTCAACCTAAGCATGCAACCACCATTTCTGATCAAAACACCATGCAAACATTTCTACACAAAAACCATTCACTAGTGTTCAAACCATAAGCATATATTCCAAGATATTTAATGCAAGACACAAGATATAAAAACTTATCAGAAAACACCAGGTGATGCAACTACTGAGAGGGATGATTGTTTCCACCCAACTGTAGGCTCAGCGACTCCCAACAGATTTACCACTAGCCACCCATGAGCTAGACCACGATGTTAGAGACTCTCTATCTCTAACCTTCAGCGATCGAGAATGAAGGTTACTCTCCTTCTTCTCTGCCATCACTCACTCTATATTTTGTTCTAGAGTTCTTCCGATCTCTTTCTGCTATCTCCCCCCTGCATTTTTTTGTCCCCTCCCACACCTTTTACCTGCCCTTTCTTCTCCGATGAGGTTGCGTGTGGCACGAATTTCCCCAGGGTGGTCAGGTCTGAGGCCTCTATGGATGGATGGCTCACCCCCATCCCTTATTAACTCATGAGGAGCCTCTTCACCTACCATCCTGGTGAGTAATTCATTTCGGGGCCAGCGAGCCACTCTTGGTTCTCCGGGCCAGTGAAAACCAAATATGGTTTGGTTCGGTGGAAGTTAACGCCACCATTCCAGGTGCCTTCCACAACCTTTCTTCATCCATCGTGGTCTCTTTTTCAGCACATCCCCCTCCCAGCAATACTGCAACATATATATATATATATATATATATATATATATATATATATATATATTCATAATGTTAATTTACATTCGTCGACCTTGT
>ML806411.1:123084-172018 GCA_009831015.1 Picea engelmannii
ATATGAGGCTAAGTTCTTTTCAGAATTTCCCCAGTCGAGATTTCGGGAGTTGTGAGGACAAGGGTTCTTACCCTCTGATCTCCCGGGTGCCAAAAATTCTAAACACTTACTGGCCGCCATGTGTACTCTACAGATGGACGACCCAAGTACTCCCATGGGTCTTGGGATCAATGATCCCGATTTCTTTGCTACTTATGAAGGTTAAAAAGGGGTTGAGGCATTAACGTCTGCGTTCCTTCATCCAATTTAATGGTTGTAACAGATCTTAGATCCTCCGAAAGGATCTCATTTTTGCATTTAGCAAGAGGAAGGGTATCATGGGTAATGAACTTCCAAAACATCACAACTTACCCTTATGTGTCCCGGGTACCGAAACACCGAAACATCACAACGAATCACACTATACTCATTTCGGGGTTTCGCAAGTTGGGATTTCACGCCTAGCGAATACAAGAAACTGACCCTTGGGTTCCCCGGTTGCCGAAACACTGAGCTCTAAGAGACCCACTCTCTCTCATGCAAGGTTTTCAAATTTAGGCCTTAAAGTTTTTCATCGGGTTCCTGGGTAGATTTCCACCAGGTTTTATGACCAGACTGAGAGGTCTTCTTAAATCCCTGAGTTGTTAACATTTGTGATAGATAATAAGAAAATTTAGGACTTTAACAAGGCGATAGTCCTTTCATGGAACTTACCTCGACTCTAGAATGTAAGGGGACGATCCCAAAAGGGTGTCCCTATGGGGAATCTATCCAGGGCAGCCTGAGAGGTAATTAAGGGGAACAGATCTCCCGAGAGCATACTTGAAAGTTGACTTTGTTCAAACATATATATATATATATATATAAACCGAATGTAGTCATTTCAACCAAAGCATGCAACCGCCATTTCCGATCAAAACACCATGCAGACATTTCTACACAAAAACCATTCAGAAGTGTTCAAACCATGAGCATATATTCCAAGATATTCAATGCAAGACACAAGATATAAACACTTATCAAAAAACACCAGGTGATGGAACTGCTAAGAGGGGTGCTCATTTCCACCCAACCGTAGGCTTAGCCACTCCCAACGGATTTACCACTAGCCACCTCCAAGCTAGACCACGATGCTGGAGACTCTCTGTCTCTGTTGTTCAGCGATCGATAATGAAGGTTACTCTCCTTCTCTTCTATCGCTCACTCTGTATTTTGTTCCAGAGTTCTTCTGATCTCTTTCTGCTATCTTCCCCCCACGTTTTTTTGTCCCCTCCCACACCTTTTACCTACCCTTTCTTCTCTGGCGAGGTTACGTGTTGCACGAATTTCCCTGCGGTGGTTAGGTCTAAGGCCTCCACGGATGGATGATTCACGCCCATCCCTTATTAACTCATGAGGAGCCTCTTCACCTACCATCCTGGAAAATAATTCATTTCAGGACTAGCGAGTCACTCTTGGTTCTCCAGGCTAGTGAAGACCAAATACGGTTTGGTTCAGTGGAAGTTAACGCCACCATTCCAGGTGCCTTCCACCACCTTTCTTCATCCATCACAGTCTCTTTTTCAGTACATCCCCCTCCCAATAGTCCTGCAACATCTATATATATATATATATATATATATAATGTTAATTTACATTCGTTGACCTTGTATAGTAAGGTCCATTCAAAATCACACATTCACATCTTTGAGTTTGCCACAGTTCTTGGCCAACATAATTATTTTTACAGACTGGGAGAAATAGGGTTTTACAATCTAGCCGTCATGGACCCACTTCTAAAGAACGCAAAGTCTAGTCAATACTTAAGCACTATCCAAAAATATTTTTATCCTAATTATACAAAAGTACAAAAAAATGAAATATGGAAAAAAAAATTACAGACCTATGTCATCGTAGGCAGGCCCTAGTGAAAGTGGCATGTCTCGATCTCCTCTGAAGTTGGTCCCCTCATAGGGATAGTCATCAAAAGTGATGAACTGTCGCCGCCACCAGTAAAAGAAGTCCTCATTGTAGGGCATTGGAACCCTACCTCCTCCCTACTGCATCATCACCTTGGTCCACCATGCCATGGCTAGATTGCGATGTCCCTGAGGAAGAATCTCAACTCTAGGTCCCAAAACCGAAACCTGCTTGAGAAATAAACATCACAAGATGGAGGAAAACCCGAAATTTCTTTCACCCCCATGCTTGCACTCCATCAATTAGGTCTTCATATTTTCCAGTAGTGAGGTACACCAGTCATACAATGTGGGTCTCGCACACTGCACTGCATAGAACATGAGTGACCCCGATGCCTTGTGCAACGAGGCCAAACCTATGATCATTGTGAAGACTAGGACAATGATCTTCAGACTGAGGTTATTTATTGCCCGAATAGGGACTTCACACCCTACCTTAGGATTCCCTTCTAGACAGTGGGCATTGATATATTCTCCTATCATCATCTCACTACCTATTCCTCATGATTTGAGGTTCACAACCTCCCCCGGCATGATAGACAAGTTAGAAATTAAATGTCCTCTACCTCAATTCTCAATGGTTTCCCATCGAGATTGAAGCTCTCACTATCAGAGTCCCAGTAACCCACAAACATCTCCAACAACCTCACCTCATCTCTCATTCCTTTGAGTGCCCAAAACTTATACAATCCACATCGCTTTAAATCCATTTGGGTCCCCAGATCTCGGTCTACAGTGGCATCAACTTCCGCATGTTCCCACTTTCAGCATTCAAGAACCATCCTGTCAAAAAAAATTAAACTTTTGAGTTAGAACACTTCAAATTGGTCATTTTCGTTCATGTACGCATCTTCCTTGACACACAGTCATGTGTAGGGATCAATATACGCCCCATGTAGTTCACACAGGAGCGTATTCCTCATCGTATACGTGACCTAATCAAGGCCAACCCATGTACACCGAAATCTATACTTTGTGCCTTAAATAACTAAACATTTAAGACCTAATTCAAAATTTTAAACCATTGAAAGTGAAGAGGAAGATAACAAGAATAACTTGATCCAAACGTCTCATGATTTCATTGTCAGATGCTCCTGCAATTGTCGTTTGAATCTTGGAGGAATTTTGGTCCAATTTGCACTAGTTGGGTGTAAAATCAAAATGGTATAGTAATTTTTTATTTTATTACTATTTATAAATTATTTTTACCCACTTTCTATAGTCTTAAACCATTTTTTCACCTAATGGACTAATACAAAAGTCGATCGAGTTGGTTTTTGCAATTTTAACCTGGGATTCTTGCAAATTTCAGTATTTTGTCGATCGTTTGTCACCTTGGGTAGGTATGTTCATTACCTAGCATATAGGACAGGTATCCATTTCATTATGCATTTTTGCATTGTCCTATAATTATCCCTCTTTATGCCCTAGGTACGAACCCATTTGTTGCAACACATAATCTACCATCTGTTATAATGTTGTGTCATTTTCAAGCGGTAGAGACTTACCGAACAAGGGTGCCCTAGTTAGACCCCCCTCTGCATTTGGTACCCATGCAGAGATTTTTTCAATAGGACCAGGAGTCCCTCACAATTTGTACTTGAATTTATGATGAGCCTCATTTCTCATTCATAAACATGCGACCTTATACCCAGTGGACTCCCAAATGATTTTAATTTAAGATCTTTTCTGACTCGTCTAAAATGGAAAATATTGTTGAGTGATTTGTCCCTTTCACACTCGTTAAATTGGACTTGAAAGATCATGAGTCTTAGTTAATCTCTTTTCCAACTCGTTATCAAAAAGTGAAAATATTGTTGAGTGAACTTGTCTTTTTCACACTCGTAAATTGGTTTTGAAAAGATCTTTATTTGGCACAACTTTACCCCTTTTTCACACCAAGTAGACTAAAAGATATAAAAAAGCATATTTCTTGGCATTAAGTTGTGATTGCAACTCGTGCCCCTGCTTGCAGTATTGAGCCTATAGATGGTTCTTGCTTTGCATTACAAATTGTTTCCCTCAGCAGTCTTGCATCCTCAACCAAGCAGAGCCTTGTTTATATCCTTCGCAATTTGACACCCTATACCTAGGAGGAAACATTCCCCTTAGCGTCCATCTCCCGCATGCACTTCCATGCATTGAGCATAGGTATGTTCCACTACTGGAACTAGTTTTTCTTACTTGCGACACTCATTTCCTCCTATGTATCATAACATTCATTTGTTATGAAAAAACAAAAAAAAAAACGGGTGGGAAGGGAGTATTATCTTATATTAGAAACAGTCATGTCACCTTTGAACAGAGCACAAATTTATTTGAGTCCATTCATCATAATTTTGGGTTTAGCATGGCCTTAGGAAGCTGAGCTCATTATAGAGTCTTCTCTACCAACTGGTTACTCTTCCAGTCCCTACAGAGAATTTCATTGATGCCTCCTACATCTCATGATTTCATCAGTGGGTCTATGTTTCTAGATTCCACCATATGTATCATGCTCTTGTTAAAAGGAAGTCTATCAACTTGTGTCGGTCACTCCTCAGAACTCTTGAATTTGCATGTCATCCATACCCTTAGTTTGTCTCAGAATCACATGATACTTTAGTCCTATCATGCACCCTAGCCCTACTTTCATCATTGGTAGGTAACCTTGAACCCACTAGTCAACTATAAATCATTGGTCATTGACTAGGTGGTTTCCCTTGTGTTCGACGGTAAGACATCTATTCACACATTGGGATTCATGCAGTGTCTTGGATTCCATTAGCCTTATTGGTGGTTTCCTCGCCTTTTTCAGCAGTTTTCATCATTGGATGTTATTCAAAGGGTCTTTTTCATGTATCGCTTCCACTTGGCACACACGAAAGACACACAGGGTCGTTGGTTCTTGAACTTGTTCTTCGTCCGATATCCACCAAATCATGAAGCTCCTACTTTGTACCTCATGCTGATTGATCAGAGATGCCTTAATTCTCTCCTTTCAGTGGGTGTCTTTCCATCGACATTAGCACATTTACTATGGAAATGGGACCTAGAGTCTTATGAGTACCTTGAGGCTTGCAGTGATTAGTGGCAGGCTTTCTTGCCATCAATAGTTGGGAATACATAAATATCTCCTAATCGATGGATTCTTCAGGTGTTCAACACCGACTCCTCTATTCACACTTGTAAGAATGTACTCGGTGCCTTGATACCTACTTTCATTATTGGTAAGTTGTTTCCTGTTTGTTTACAGTATACATCAATAACCGGTAATCAAATGATGTCTCATTATGTTTGACCTCAAATCCTTTATTCACATGATGTAGAATTGCACCTGTGACGAATTGTGTGGAAGACTTGAAGACATTACTATGTGGCCGCAACTTTCCTGAGTTGTTGATTCCTTTTCATTAGACCAGTACCTATATGACTTTAGTGATCATGGGAGATCAAATTGTACTCCATGGTATACAGACATCTTCAAATTTGATTTGAGACTGGTACTACTGGGCCTTGTTCATGACTATGAAAGCTATTGGCATGTAACCACATTTGTATTTTCCTATTCATGGCCACAAACATTTATTTGGTATATTTTTCACATGGATCTGCAGTGTATTTTTGGCAGCCATGTATGCAAAGTCAGTGCAGAATGTAATGAGCAATTGATTTCGTCTAGATGGTTCTATACCACTCCACCTCTGGGTTATTTATAATGTATTTTGGCCATTGCAGATACTCCTCTAACCTCAGACATTAGGGGGCATCTATTAGAGAAAGATTTGTCTCACCCTATGCAATCTTGCATAGAGGGCCTTATTCCTTTTCCCTATGTAGAATTTTCTTCCCTATTACTAAAGACCAGAGACAAAAATATAAAATTTTCCACTTGTATGCATATTGCACCCTATACAACAAGTGTATACACAAGCTACTCCAGTGCAACCCACGTACATCGATATTTGTGCCAGAAAATCAAAATTAATGTCGGGTTTCCATGTCACGATAGGAGATCCCTGATCCTTGGCCTTCCATATACTAAAAACGTTATGAATTGGGCCTTCAGTTGCATTTTGAAGGCTATAAAGAAGCCAATTCCAATATGTTGAAAAGAGGAGAGAATTAAACTTTGAGAACAAAGTTACTTTGGAGAAATTATTTACTTCATATTGAGTTAGTATCCCTTTGTCCTTTAATTCAGAACACAGTGTTCAGCCCCCAAGATCTTCCCTTATTGATGGAGCACCTCATTGTCTCCCTTATATGAGCTTGCCTTTGGTGGAGGATTGAAGTGGTGGAGGCCTAGTTGGAAGCAACTCGGTTTCTTGGTTCCAAACCGTGCCGACACAGAAGTCTGTAGTATTTTCACTTATGATAA
Organism: Picea engelmannii; assembly: GCA_009831015.1. Classification (NCBI taxonomy): domain Eukaryota; kingdom Viridiplantae; phylum Streptophyta; class Pinopsida; order Pinales; family Pinaceae; genus Picea; species Picea engelmannii. Next base: position 129,382 of record ML806411.1, read on the forward strand.
TCATTTATTAATAGAAATACTCCTTTCTCGTCCCATTGATATCTTACAAATATATATATTATTAGCCATGGGAATATTTGTTATGTATATTGATGGATTATGCTATCTAATGTACTAACCTGTTATATTTCCACCATCTTCTTATTTTCGCTTGTTTGTTGAGAACTTCTTGCAGGTATATAGCTTTGGGTTAAAGTTCTCAGCGATGGACATCATTGAACATCTAGACAAGGTAGGCCTCTTTCTTATCTTGCTTGCACAATGGTTTATATAGCATGTTTTTGGGATAGAGTTATTTTTGCAATCATTTCCGTCTGTTGTGGATCACCCTAGACATAGATAGTTTTTCCTCGTAACACCAAGGTTGTGGGTGACAATGCTTTTGAGATCAACATTCCCCCCTTCCTTGGTCTGCATCCAGTCTTCAACATGGCTCTTCTTCGACCATATTTCCCACCATTATTGAACACCTCAGAGATAATAGAGTAGTTGACACCAACAGAGCTCAACCCTGGCTACATGCAACAGGAATCTAGTGACAAGATTTTGCACACACATATCAGGGGCACTCGACAGCAAAGGATCCATCTTTATTGAGTTGTCAAAGTAGGGCAGCTCCTGCACCAAGGCAAGTGGGTCACTCAGGGCCAAATTCAATAGAAATTTCCTCATAGGATGGGGGAAATAAATGCAATGGAGACCATTGCTTGCTAAGGAGGGAGGATTTATCCAGGTGGATATCAGTGGCCACCCACCTATTCCACTGGCTCGAAAAATTGTTTTTCACCTTGGCAGTTTTTCAACAGTTTTTCGGGTTCCAAACTTTTGGGGCTGTTTTGAGGCCCTAAACGACATTTTTGGGGATTTGGGGCCCAAGTGATTGCTGAAATCACTGACCTGGTCCAGTAAAAAAAATTTATTATCGTTTATACCTTTCCAATGGTCTATCATGCGCCTAAAATGGATATCGTATGTAGAAGTTACGACCTCGGAAAGTTGATGTACTAACTTACCCAAACGGGGCCCACATGACTTTTGGCGCTTCATCTCCTAGGGTTAGGTTTTTGGATGTCTAGGGTTTTTAGAATTCCTATTTATTGTAAAAGGCCTTAAGAGCCTCATTGCAACCATGTTCTTGCCAATGAGCGCAGTCGTCACATCTCTTCTTAGAGATAAGACACCACCATTCTAGCAAGCTTGTTTTCTGCTGCATTTTACAGTTTCATCTTATTTCCTTATTGAATAGAAAACCAATTTTATTCTATCTCTGTTATTCTGTGTTAAGCATCTTTTAATAATCTGTATTCATTTTTTTCTTCTAATAAAATCCATATCAATTATGTAGCAACCTATCCCATGCATTCAACTCTAAATGAGAAGTAATCTCTCCCTTCTTTTGATTTAGATCTGATACTTGACATTGGTGATCTCTTCGATAGGGATATTATAACCTAATCCTTCCAAAGTGTAGTTTTTCCATCTAGCAAATATCTCTTGGAATCCATGATCGGAGATTGTCCTTTGACATGTATTCCTTCCAAAGCATTGTCCTCTTGTAAGCCATGATAAAGTAGAGGTCTCCGAGCATAGTTATTTTCCTGTGTCAAGCTCATTAAAAAATGAAATAGAGGTCTGGGAATAGAACCCAGAGGTTATGAGCATAGTTCTTTTCATGCGTCAATCTCATTAAAAACCAAAACAACTACCTCTCCAATTGAGTCGAGTCTTTCATTAGATCTCATATCTGAACCTTCCTTCTTCATGCCTTACACAATTAATCTTATTTCTTCCTCTCTCTCTGGTGAACATTTTCCTATTAGTAACCAATATTTCTATTGTATATAGAAATTTTCGAGCAAAGAAGATATGGAATATGAAATAAATCTTGGGGGGAATGTCTCCAACCCCTCAGTTTCATGATGGATTTAATCCCCTAGGTCCTTAATTTGGGGGAAAAGTACAAACCACCCATGGGTATCTCTTGAAACATTTGGACTTCACGTTGGGAAGTTTCGAGCATAGTTTATTTTCTAGTTTAAAGATCACAAAAAATGAAACCTACCCAAGCATAGTCTTGCTTTGTTTCAAGCTTGTGTAAAAATGAAAATAATGAACGATCTTATTATTTGTTCTTTCTTGTGCTTGTATATACATGAGAATATGTTACCGAGATTAGTTTGTTTTCTTTCTCGTGCTCGTTAATACATGAGAATAGGTTACCAATTATACTTTTATCTTTTTTTCAGACTCATAAAAGCTATATGAAAAAGGAAATCTTTGGAGTCTCATTTCATCTCTTTTTAGACTCTCTAAACATGAAAATATTATCAAGTGATATTGTTTCCTTTCACACTCGTTAAAAAGTTAGAAAGGGCGTCTTTTGAGTGATATTTTACTCCTTTTTCATCTTCGTTAGACTTATTACGAAAAATGAATACTCTAGTAAATAATGATTAGAATAGTTATCATAGGTATTATTTTATACTTTTTACGACCCTGGGGACTAACTTAACAAAACCATCAATTGTGGAGCCTTATTTATCAAATTTTTTTAGACTCTCGAAATATAAAAAGACCATCGAGTTTTATTTCCTTGGACTTGTAAAATTTACACAAGGAAGGACCCATCTGGGACCGAGCCCTTTCTTCTTCAGTTTCGTTAAACATGTGAATATGGGACTCATCGAAGATGAGTTAACCGAGATTTTTTTATCCTCCTCGATCTCTCTAAAAAACAAATAGGTACTCACCTATCTGGGTGGGGGAAAAATTTGATAAGTGGGTCAAGAATTTTATCATTATGGATGTTTTGTGTTTCCCTTGGACATGGAACTTGTTTGAATCCCATGTGTCGTCATACTCTTTTGACTCCTTAATAAGAGAATCCTTGGTTTTAGACACCTTCCATGCATCATCATACTCTTTGGACTCCTTCGAAGAGATTGATTGGTTGTCATCACATCATCATACTTGGTATTTTTTCTTTGTTGATTCAATGTTGCAAAGTCATTCAGTGTGCCACCATATGTTCAAGAGAAGTCAACCTTTGCATTTTCACCCTTGTGTCAGTTCACCATCATTTGATCCATCACTATTTATTACTATCCTTATTTGTTTTGTGTCGATGATCAGGGATACATCATGGCCCTCCTTTGACCAGTGTTTTCCTATCAACTTTAGCTCATTATCCAAAAATTAGATTTAGAAACCAGTCAGTACCTTGGGACCTGCATGCCTCAATGGTAGGCTTCCTCACTTTCGACAGTAGGTTAACATAATTGACCTATGATCGAATGATTCCGCAAATGTTCAACTTCAACTCATATATTCACATTCATAGGAATGTATTGCGGTACCTTGGGAATCATTTTCATCATTGGTGATTTCCCTCACACTCGTTAACATTTTACATCATTGACCGGTAATCAAGTGGTTTCTACCATGTTTGACACCAAGACCTCTATTCACATGGCTAGATTTGTAATATTCAAGATCGGTATTGAATACCGTGGGGGTACTATCCAGTAAACACTCATTTTGGTTATATTCCTTCCCCAGGATGCGATGGAGATTATGAAGTTGTGATATATATTGTGACATAGATCCACATTGTATTGGTCCATGGCTATGTTGTTTTATCATATTGTAGATACACTTTGTACAATCTCGTGGCTACATTATGATCGATTCATGGATATATAGATACACATTGTATATTTGGTGGCCATATCCTTAGTCAGTGATTTCATGGATCCACAGTGTATTGGTTGGTGACCATGCTTTGAGTTATATGATTTTGAGTATGCCTATGCCTACCTCGGGGATGATATATGTATATTTATGGATGTTTTTTTTCTTTCCAATAGGTCTTATGACTTCAGCCCCTTGATTCCACATTATTACAAAGTGTTTCATCCATCATTGTTCTCCTATGATCTAACACTTTGGGGGGCATCTGTTATACACTATTTTGTACCACTTTTCTAAATGTCACACGTCACTCTTCTCGGTGTCGTAAGTGTCACAAATTCCATGATCCATTATACTAAGTTTCGTACCTTATTTGTCAAAATTTTCCTAAGTGTTTCCACCTCAACACCATGCATGAATGATCCATTACATCCCCTTGAGCATCAAGAAGAAGAAGACACCTTTAAACCATGATCATTTGGCCTTTTTCACTCAGTACTAGCTCTATTTGACCATGGTCACTCCCATTTTCACTCTGGGGGGATGACCATTACATTTACATAGAGTTAGGGGGATTACTAGGTCACTCTGTATTCCCTTCTAGCGGAGCGACCATGTAGATTTGGTCAAATCCCATGAATCTAGGGTCATCTTTCGAGGACTTTATGGATGGTTCTTGGTTTGTTTTCTTTTTTTCCTCAAGATATGATTCAAGCCTCCTTTTATCTTGTCTTGGGATAAATAATAACCATGAAGATAACTCAAATCCAAACCTAATCCAACTTATCCTCAACCATATTCAAGATTTACCCTAGTGGTTAACCATTTCTGCAACTATATAACCATGACATTTCAGATTGAGAAGGGGATGGAAGGAAAGAATACCAAACTTATGATTTTGTTAGGAGTTTGAAACCTTTGTTTGTGTGAAGAAGATTGATCTAGATTCATGTTCAAGGGATAAGGAAAGAATATTGGAGGGTTGCAACATCATCAGGATGTAAGCTTCATGCTTTTCATTTAATATAAAAACTTGGCCTATTTCTCTTAAACTCTCTCATTCATTTCTTGTCTATTTTATCATCTTTTATAAGTTAACAATAGGTAGGATTTATATTAGTTTATCATATATAGTAGTAGGAGAAGGTTATTTTTTTATTAAAGGCTTGACTTCACGAGGGAGCTACCTTGATTGGAGCTCAACCATCAGAGTGGTGAGGACAAATGTCAAAAATCATATGCACATAATTTTTATCCTTCTCTCTCAACCCTCCCGAAAGAAAATAGAATGGTTTGTTAGGAGGATTTTAGTGTCCATTTTTCAAAGGCTATCTCACTTTTAGGAAACCCAAGTGAGGGGAACTCAACTTGCCCACAATGCGATAATTATCACCACAATGGCATGGAAATGGAAGGAATGACATCTGATGGAATGGCAAGTAAAGGCAAGGCATGACTTGGCATGTCAAGGAAAGTAAATTTAAGGCATGAAATGGAATATCAAGGAAAGGAAAGGCATGGAAAGGCAAGGCAAGGAAAGGAAAGGAAATGCATGACATGGAAAGGAAACGCAATGCAAGGAATGACATAGCATGGAAATGAAATGAAATGAAAGGAATGACATGTAAAGGAAAGGAAAGGCATGGAATGACATGTAAAGGGATGGAATGACATGGCATGGAAAGTCAATGCAAGGAAAGGAATGGCATGACAAGGAAATGCATGGTATGTCATGGCATGGCAAGGAAAGGAAAGGCATGGAATGGAAAGGAACGACAAGGAAAGGCATGGAATGGCATGGCATGGAAAAGCAAGGAATAACATGGCATGACAAAGCATGGAAAGGCAAGTCTTGGAATGGGAAGGAAAGGAAACGAATGACATGGAAAGACATCACAAGGAAAGGCAATGCATGGCATGGAAAGGAAAGGTAAATTAAGGCATGAAAAGGCATGGCATGGAAAGGAATGAAATAGAGAGGTCAGGCATGCCATGGCATGGCATGGGAAGAGATGGCATGACATGGCATGGAAAGTAAAGGTAAGGAAAGGAACGACATGGCATGGAAAGGGATGGAATGGCATGGCATGGAAAGGAAAGGAAAGGAATGGAACGACAAGGCAAGGAATGACATGGCATGGCATGGAAAGGAAAGGCATGGCATGGAAAGGAAAGGAAAGGCATGGAATGGAATATAATGGAATGTGAAGATAACGCATGACATGGAATGGAATGGCATGGAATGGCATGGCATGGAATGTGAATATAAGGCATGGCATGGCATGGAAAGAAAAGGAAAGGAAAGGAAAAAAATGGCATGGAAGGGCAAGGTATGACATGACATGACAAGGAAATGCATGACATGTCATGGAATGGCAAGGCAACACATGACATGGAAAGGTATGGAAAGGCATGGTCTGGCAAGGCAAGGCATGCCATGGAAACACAAAGCATGGAAAGACATGAAAAAAAATTAACCTACACTTAAAATGTCATAAATAGTTTGTTAGATGGAAAGGATATTTGTGATATAAGGTTAGGTCATATGTCCCTAGAAAAAATGTTTTTTTATTTCTTGGGATGAGAAAGGTTCCTTTTTTTGTTATTCTCGTTTCATTGCAATCCACATTTTGATTTGAATTTTTCATTTCATGATGTTATTGAAAGATATTTATTGTTGTGTAGGTTAATATGGGAAGCTAAATGGAAAGACATGCAAGGAGGGATTAGTGTATTTTAGATCATAATGGTGTTCTAGGTATTTGTAAATGTAACGACCTATACTTTTCCCTTAGAAGGTTAGAACTTTGATTTTTACTTATCTTAGTGATTCATTGCTTAGTATTTGTTGGGTTTAGCTAGAATGATATAGACATTAGATATGTATATATCTGGACCTATTTATGTGTTGCGGGATATTATTTTCATTGTTACATGTTTATGATGATGATAGTTATGTGATTTAATTAAACATGCAGATTGACATGTGGAACTTTAGTATGTGGATACTAGTTTAATTAAATTATGTTGTTAATACATAATGTATGGATGAGATAGTTTAAATAAACACACATTTCATAATTGAAAATTAATACATATAAGGATTCTCATATTAAATTTGTAATGTATGTTAACAACCAAATATCAAAATAGCATTAAAAAACCTCTGAATAAGCACTCAATGCCTTGAAAAAGATAGGATTTCAGATAATAAACCTCTTCGAGGGGGAAACCTCCTTATACAACACATAAATTTCCAAATACAACATGATTCCAAATGAAAAAGGTATCCTTGGTATATATAGGAGACTAGGAGGTACAATTACAACCAATGGACCCAAGATGACATAAATAAAATAACATTTCTAATGTAATATGCCCCAATTATGGGGTAATGTTCCACTATTTAGGGATTAAAATGCCCCTCCCCTTTGGACAAGTGTTTTCCAAAACGCTTGAGTAGTTTTGGATTCTTCTGTATAAAATACTCATATTCCTCGGTGGAATATTTAGTAAGTAGTTTCCTCTACTTAATGAGATACTCTAAAATGGATCTATTCCTTAGTTGGAGAATTCTTGGGTCAGTGATAGCTTCAGGCTCCAATATGATTTTTCCTTCCTGGTCAAGTTCTGGAAATATCATTTGAATTGGCATTTTGTCACCTATAACCTTCTTTAAGAATGAAACATGGAAAATTGGGTGTACTTGTGAAGATGCAGTAAACTTCAATTTGTATGCCATAGTACCAATCTTTTGCAGCACCTTATATGGGCCATAATTCTTTGGTGATAATTTATTATCCTTCTTAGCTTGTTTGATGGGCATCTGTTTGTATGGTTGTAGTCTTAAAAATACCCAATCCCCTACTTCAAAACTTCTTTCACTGTGATGTTGATCTACTTGTTGTTTCATGCAATTTTGTGCCATGGTCAAGTTGTCCTTTAAGAGTTGGAGAACTTTTTGTTGATGCTTGATGTGATATTCCATTGCTTGAACCTCAGATTTTTATTTTAGAGAAGAAGTGATAGAAGGTGGGTGGTATCCATAGAGTTCCATAAATGGTGTCATTTTTGTTGCAGTATGAAAGGAAGTTTTATACCACCATTCTGCAAAGGGTAACCATTTGAACCATTGTGTTTGTTTATCAGAGACAAAGCAACGAAGGTAGCCTTCTAGAATTTTGTTCACTATCTTGGTTTGTCCATCATATTGAGGATGATAGGATGAACTATGAGCCAATTGAGTACCCAAACAAGAAAATAATTATGTCCAAAAATATCTAGTGAATATGGAATATCTTTCACTTACAATAATCTTTGGGATTCCATGTAGTTTTGAACTGTCTCCATGAATGTGGTGGCAACTGTATTGGATTTGAAAGGATGAGAGAGTGCACAAAAGTGTGCATAGTTGGTCAGTCTATCAACAATCACCATGATGAAACTCTTTCCTTCATACTTCGGTAACCCTGTGATGAAATCCATGGAAACCTCCTCCTAACGTTGACTTGGGATGGCCAATGGTTGTAAAAGACCTAGGGTCTTAATTGTTTCCACCTTATTTTGTTGGAAAACCATACATTATGCCACAAACCTTTGAAAATCAGTTTTAAGGCCATCCAAAAAAAATTCCTTCTTGATGCTATGGTAGGTTTTCAAAAATCATGAGTGCCCTCCTACCAGAGAGGTGTGCAATTCCAATCGTACCTTTTGTTTGAGTTGGGAGTTCTTACATAAATATAAGCAATCTTTGTACCATAGTGAATCATTTTTCCATGTAAATGTATCTGATGCACTAGAATCTTTTTGAAACCTTTGAATGAGATTCCAAACGTTTTCGTGATTCTTCCATTCATCCTTCGGTTCTATTATCCAATCGGGATGTATGACTGAGATAGAACATAGAAAGGCCTCAACATCTTCATTCTTTCTTGCGAGTGCATCTGCCACAAAATTTTGCTTCCCTTTTTTTTATAGATGATTTCAAAATCATAACCCAAGATCTTGGTCACCCACTTTTGTTGTTCTTCTGAAGATAGTCTTTGTTCCAAGAAGTATTTAAGACTATCATGATCTGTTTTGACCTTGAAGTGCCTACCTATTAGGTAAGGGAACCATTTCTTCAATGCATGTAGTATTTCCATCATTTCCTTCTCATAAATGGGTTTGTGTAGATCATTTCCCTTGAGTGTTCGACTTTCAAAAGAAAGGGGCCTTCCTTCTTGCATTAGAACAACACTAATTCCATTTCTCGATGCATCGCATCCCACAATAAATGTTTTTGTGAAGTCTGGTGTGGTCAAGACAGGAGATTTGCACATCACCTATTTAAGTTGTTCAAAATCTTGAGTTTCCTCTGGAATCCATGAAAATACATCCTTCTTAGTTAATGTTCTTTAAAGGCATTTCTATTCTTCCAAAGTTCCGAACAATCTTGCAGTAGTAACCTGCCAAACCCAAAAATCCTCTAAGATTCTTCAATGTTTTGGGCATCGGCTAGTACATCATGGCCTTAATCTTGTTAGGGTATACCTTAACACCTTCATGAGATAAAATATGACCCAAATACTCTACCTCCTTCAACCCAAAGAAACATTTGGATGGTTTGGCATATATTTCTTGTTAATTTAGTAGTTGTAGAACCTTGTCAACATGTCGCACATGATCCTCCCAAGACATGTTATGATCCTCCTCATCAAAAAATACTAACAGAAATTTTCAAAGGAAGGCCTTGAAAATGGAATTCATCAACCCTTGGACTGTGGAAGGTGCATTTGTAAGGCCAAATGGCATAACCAAAAATTCATAATGGACTTCATGAGTTCAGAATGTTTTTTTTTTATATCTTCTTCCTTCATTCTAATCTGATGATACCCTGAACAAAGATCCAACTTTGTGAATAGATTGCTCCATGTAGTTCATCTAACAATTCATCAATGACATGAATGAGAAACTTATCTTTAATAGTGATCTTATTGATCTCTCTTTTGTAAATTCTATCCTTGTACAATATCTATAGAAAATGGATATTCAAAAAAAGAACAGAAAAGATACAATGGAAAATACAAACATTACACAGATATTTTTCCCCTGGAAAACCAACATATTATATATTCATTCATTCATTGTGATACATTGTGTACAATACAATATACATATAGGATCCAGCGACATCCAAAACCCTAACCCAGTGACCGGGATTAGTCCAAAACCCTAATTACTTAACTGAAAATAGAAAACCATCGGTAAAAACCATGTGCCGAAAAACCACCTAAATACATGAGATGTTTCCCGAGGTAGGTGACACATTTCCCGAGGAAGAATTTTTTTTTTCAGGGGCATTGCCCCCTGCACCCCCCCTCTAATCCCCATGCGTTCTTGGTGTAGATGCTCAGACACTACTACTCTTGCAAGTAATATAACACATACCCAACATCTTTAATCTGGAAACATACACCATGAGCCTTCTTTCTTGAGTACCATTACCATTGATCCAGAGTAATAGCTTTGGCTAGGTCTAATAATTCTAGCCTCTAACATTTCTTCAACCCTATGCTCAATTTCACTCTTCTGGGCATAAGGTATCTGTAAGGCCTGATGTTGAGAGGAACACTCCAAGGAATTAGGTGAATAGCATGATAATGATTTCCAGTGGGTGGAATACCTTTGGGAATATCTTCAAATACTTTGGAATGCTTATCAATGATCCCTTAGAGATCTAGAGGAATATATGGCTTAGTTGTTTGAACATCTAGTGATCATAGTTGTTCAATTACACCCTGATGCCCCCTTTTCAATAATTTTGTCATTCTATTAGAATTTATCACCTTACTGGGTTTCTCTATGATACCTCTTAACTCGATTTATTTTCCTTCCAATGAAAATTTCATGAAAAGTTATTGAAAATCAAAGGTCATTGTTCCTAATGATTGTAACGATTGGACTCCTAGTATGACATTAGCACCACCCCTGTGTATAGCAATCATTGTACTATTCATTACATATTCCCCCATGGTAATATTGATCTTATTCCATTTTCCTAATCAATTGATAGTTCATTCATCTACAATCATTACTTGAAACTCTGTTGCTGGATATATAAAAAAACTGAAAGTTTTGGCTAATTTATAGTGAATGAAATTATGAGTACTACCAGAATCAATTAGGTCTATTACCATTTTCTTTTTGATATATCCTTTGATCTTGAGGGTTTGAGGAGTTCTAATTCCATCTAATGCATGACATGATTTCGTGGGAGTCAACTCTTTAGAAGAAATCTCTTCTACGTTTTCATCTTGATATGGTTCTTGTTCTTGTTTTTGTTCTTCTTCGTCTTCACAATCTATGTAGAATAATTTATTGTCACCACACTTATGTCCCTTACTGTACTTGTTGTCACAATTAAAGCATAAACCTTTTTCTTTTCTTTCCTCCAATTGTTGAGGTGTCAACTTTGTAGGTTGAGGTGTTTTAGAAGAAGGCATATTATTCTCTCGATGGATGCTAGGAGTGGTCCTTCTACTAGCCATAGCCATATTTTTACTTTCAACATTTCTCGCCACCCTGAATGCATTCTCCAATGATTTGGGATCCCAAAGATGAACCTCATGTTGAATGTTATCCTTTAAAGTACCTATGAATACATCAATCAGGTGGTCATCTGGAATATTCTTTACCTTTATATTCAATCGTTGGAAGTTATCAATTTTCTCTGCAACTAAACCCTTTTGCTTGAGATTTATCAATTGTCTAAAGAAGGTATTTGTCCTTTTGTATCCTCATAGTGTGTTATCATTTCTTCCGTGAAAATTGTCTGAGTGATGAGTGATTTGCGAGAAAAAAGCCATCAATACTACACAAATTGATTGGGTTTAAATATAAAGAAGCAATTTGTACCTTTTGTGTATGTGGCACATCATGTAGATCAAAGAATTGTTCCATCTGAAGTATCGATGTGATTGGACCCTTTGCATCCAACTTCCTGATATCGATCTTAGGAAAGTGGTTCATCTTCAACCCAAAGTTGGAGTTTCTCCATTCTTGATTCATCTTCTTTGTGTCCTCATCATGAATTTCATTTGATACATTTTCACTTTCAAGTTTCCTCTATATTAGGAAATTTTTCAATCCTTCCATGATATCCCTTTTTAAACCTTCAATCTTAGTATTTATTTCCTCCAACTTAGATTCAGTTGAATCCATCATCCCTTGTAGTTCATCTTTTGTTATTTTCTTCTTTTGTAAATAATTTATGTCCCTGCACATTTCTTCACCTTCATCAAGAGTCCAAGTAGGACTGTTTGGAGGCTTAATTGGTGTAGAAGTTCCCTTTTTTGGTGGCATGTTGGCCAAGTATCACTTTTAAATCTTTATTTAGAGGTGGTTCTGCTAGACAATCTTTCTTCTGCTGTATCTCTAAAATTTCGGGCCTTTTGGGTCTAAATTTGTTTTTTTTTTATTTCCTTGATATGTCTTCTCTGCAATTCCATAGGTCTAATCAAAATTGGATGTGCTAAGTGGAAATTATGGTAACTTCCCCACACCTTGATTATTTTTGTCCCTTCCAGGAGAGATTACTTGTAAAGAGTGCCAAGACCACAATATATGATATTTGATTCTGAAACTTGTATTAGAAATACTACAGGATGTCCAATATCCAATGCAACTAGTCTCACTTAATTTGGATACTCAGTGAAGAATATATGATTATTTTACTTGGAATACCTATTTGAGACTAGTTAATATGAATAGTCAGATACCCTATCTTACACATGGTGTATCTACAAAATTAGGATGACCCAGAAGCTAAACATTTTATCATATCTACCTTGATCATTTATGTGAATATTCTATGGATTTTAGAGTCTGAAATGTTACAGAAAAACTTTTAAAGTGAAAATTTTGTGATGACTAAATTCAAGATGATTCTATAACCCTATCTTACATAGGATATATCTCCTAAATTACAAGGCCTCGGGAGTTAAAATTTGAACCCCACGTACCTTGAGCCATCTACTAAATATCGTCCAACGGGTTCCTTATGAAACGTCATAGAAAAAAGGTTATAGAAAAAATTCCAAGGTGTCTCAGATGTATCAACGAAACCCTAAGAGCTTGAGCTCTAATACCAAATGTTAAGAACCAAATATCAAAACAGCGTAAAAAAATCTCATAGTAAGTACTCAACGCCTTGAAAAATAGAGAATTTCAGATAATAAGCCTCTTCGAGGGGGAAACCTCCTTATACACCACATAAATTTCCAAATACAAGATGATTCCAAATGAAAAGGTCTCCTTGGTATATATAGGAAACTAGGAGGTACAATTACAGCTAATGGACCCAAGCCGACATAAATAAAATAACATTACTAGCATAATATGCCCCAATTAAGGGGTAATTTTCCACTATTTAGGGCTTAACAATGTATATGGATGGATATGATCTATTCAATATCCAAATGACCATTTTTTTGAGGTGAACAAGGAATGGCATGGCATGGAAAGGAAAGTAAAGGCATGGGATGGAAAGGAAAGGAAAAGAAAGGCATGACAAGGAAAGGCATGGCAAAGGTATGACTCCATCCATGTTGCATCTTTCACATTCATCCATGAAGTTGGATACCTTGGAATTCACACATGTGGAGTGGTTTCATGCACGCACATTCTTGGAGGGAACATTACATGTGTATAGTTCACATATGAATTGGCTTGATGCCTATTTTTGGTGGTGTGTTCCCTTCGTGAGAATTTTTCGGTGCATACTACTACTATTTTTGGATGAGGGTGAATTTCTTTGGAGAGGATAATGTCCACATGTTGTAACATAGTCAACCATGGATTGAGGAGAGATTTAACAAATTCATTATTATAATATTTATTTTAATTGTTATGGAGTTTGTTAGAAAATAATAATATTTTATTGCATAAGAGAAGAAACTCACTCTATAAAGAATATTTATCTCTCTCCATTGTAAAAGGTGGAGAATTTGGGTATTTAGGATCTCTCTTCTTAGGGTACATTATAGAACATTTTGGCAATCTTAATGGAGAGTTTGAGTTATATTTTTATTCTTTTGTGAGGCTTTATTGTGCATTGATATTTTATGTGTTTCTTTTGTATTAAGAAACCCTTGTAATATGTTGTGATTTCCATTATAATGAACCATGCTTCATTTTGGATAGAGTAATGTGAGGTTTCAACTCTGTTATTTCTATTGTGATTATGTTAGCCTACATGATTATTATCATTGGTTCCTAGAGTCTTAACTAGGATGTGACTTCAGTCCTTTTTCAAATTTAGGTAATGAGAACCATTAATTGCATTTGGATTTAGCACTTAGCAATATTCTCCACAATAAGAAATTTTTTAATGTGTAACAAAAGTATTTATAATCACTTTAGAAAAATGAACTATTCTTACTTACATAGACTTTCTTAACACTTTAAAAAGTAGATAATCAAAATAAATAAATTCATATACATACATGCACATAAAATTTATACACTTTGAAATTCATACATTCATAAACATAAAATGAAAAAATAATGAGATTCATACAAAAACATGCCATGAAATGTGTGTGTGTGTGTGTGTGTATTCAACAATTTCTAAACAATACATTTTTTACAAAATGGCACCTCATGCCCAATATACAAAATGAAATAAAGTTCCCTAACATAAAAAAAAAAAAAAAAACTCACTATAAATGATATTGACAATCATGAGGGTGTTACCCTCCTATGTGACCCTAATCTCTCAATAGTGCCACCCTGCGTTAGTTACAAGGATCAAGTCATGATATTTAAACAGATATGCATAAAATCAATTCAATTTGTGATACGTAAAAAATGATCATAAGCACATTATCTCATCGTGAATATCTCGGGCCTCAATGGAGAGTCACTAGCAGGTGGAGTGCTCGGTTTTAAAACCTTCTCCAAGGAAACATCTATTGTGGAATCCTTAGTGGATGGCGTAGATGGAAATGATGGTGGGGGTGGGTGGCATACAGGTGCATCCACTGTTGATGGATGTGATGAAAGAGGTGGTGCAGATGGGTGGCCTACAGGTGCATCCACTAAGGATGTATGGAATAAAAAATATGTTAGGGGTGGGAGACGATGAACCCCGATGGGTTGTACAAGTGATGGAATCTCCCTTGGCTTGGAGTAAGGTAACCCAGAAGCTATGGCCAAGTGCCCAATGACTCGACTAGTATTATAACTAGCGAAAATATCAACAACCTGCATACACATTAATAATATTGTTATTATTTCCAAAGAGTAAATTCAACAACATAAATACAATAAATTTGATATGTAGATGAGATTTAACTCTGCACATGATGCATGGGATGAAGGTGATTTGTCCATCCCAAGTGGACATTCCTCGGCACATCTTGGTCCCACAACCTATAGAAACAATTGAACATTATAAATTTAAGGACGCTAGAAAATAAAGAAATCACTATGGTGAATTTATCAAATGTGACACTTACCTATGTATGGGATACGTCGAATGAGCAAGTTTCCTCTATCGTGGCATCAATGATGGAGAAAGACACTGATGCATCCATTAGCGTAGAGGGTCTTCTATACAGGATTAGAAACTGCAAAAAATCATAAATTAAATATATAAATAAATAAATAAAATACTATATAAATATATAATGATGAATAAATTAGAGATGGTTAAGATACTAACCTTCTCCATGAATCTCTCATGTCCACTAGCCTCCATAGGCCCATATCAAGTCTTCCCACATCTCAAGCATATTTGAGGTTCACATGGAATATTGTTTTGTCCATGTGCCCTCTCCTCACTACAATTTGGTCTTGGGTTTGAAGGTCTGATCCCTCTATCAATGTCACCAATAGGCACCTCCTGCCAAGATAGTGCAAAAAATATCTCATGTTGCACTAGGCTCTGAGTCAAGCATAAAATAGCTACATGTACCTTTTGTAATCCCTATGCAACAAGAGGATGTTGGGTAGGGGGTTAGGCCTTCACCTGAGAGACGAAGACCTAACATGGGGTCACACCTAGCATGCTCTACGTCCTATGCGGACCCTTGACCCACCCCCTGGAAGTCACTATTGTTTGACATGGTGACCTAGAATAAATTTATCCTATAATTTTTTCAAGAAATATAAATTCACCTCCCTATTTTCCAGAGAGGTTTACCAAATACCATGAACCACCTATCCATCCAGTGAGAATTTAACTATGGGTGGATATGTCAGTCCATAAAAATGCATTTTTTCTTGGCAGGTGGTTCTTGACTAGTTTAGGGATTAATAAAAAGAGACATCAAATATTGTTTTAAAATACCAAAGTCTCTAAGCTGGGTTTTGTCCAGTACAGTGCAACAAAACTTGTACATTCTTGCCCTATATTCAGAAGTTGAAGTTAATTTTCTTTAGGCACTTGCAATAGACCTCACAATGACGTCGAATGAAGTGGCCAAGGACTCTCTCTTAGTTTCTCTTGTGCCCCTTAATTCATTTACCAGTTTTCTCAATGTGGCGAACCCCTCATCAATTTGGGTTTTTATGTTGGGTGGTTGTGGTGAGTTGGGGTTTTGCTCACCCTGGTCTTCTTGTGGACGGTGTTCATTGTCTCCGGGTTCCATTTTATAATATATGTTGCAATTTAATATGGCATGGAATGTAAATTAGGTCATTTTATTTTAATTAAAATAGAATATTACAAAAAACATCAATACATATTTTAAGAAATAAAAAAATAAAACATAAAATAATCACATTTCTTGAAAATTCTCTATAGTTATTTTTAAAGGGGAAATGTTAGGAAGTGTAAGAGGTGACTCTCTAAATTTTCCAAATGAAATTTCTCTATAAGACTACAAATTTATGTAATTTAGATTATTTTATAATATATTAAATTAATTGAATAAAAGTAAAAATTACTAAGTTGGGAGGAAAAGAAGAGAAATCAAACATACCTTCCTTGACTCAGACATTGTGGAAAGATATTTACTCTGCTCCTCCTTTCTGTTTTCTCAACAAAGGTAAAAATTTCATAGGAATGTGCATTTGTTCTTAGGAACACACACACATTCATGTTAATGAGTCTACATGGAAAGCTGAGTGGAGGTTTGGGATTTTCCAAACCTATAGAATCAGGAACGTGTGCGTGTTCCTGATTATATAGGTTTGGAAAATATGAAACATCCACTTAGATTTCCATGTGTTCTTGAGAACACACACGCATTCCCGCGAGTGCACGTTCCTACTGACCCCCTTGCCACTTTTTCTTCCACAAACTTTGTGCACACACTCTGTCAACCTTTCCCTAAAACTATCAAGTTTTAGGAGGTTTTATTAGTATCACTAGTTATTATAAGACATTTGTAAGGAACTATGATAAGATTGGAACTCCCCTCAAAACCTTGCTAAAAAAAACTTTTAGATGGAATGGCGTCACAAAATGGGCCTTCTAGGAATTAAAGGATGTTATGCGTACAATCCCAATACTTGCTTTGCCTCACTTCACTAAAATAATTTCATTGGAATGTGATTCCTTAGTAATAACCTTGAATTGGTACTCATGCAAGAGAGATTATTGTTGTCTTTTACCAGAAAACAACTATATTAGAGGAACTTGCAAAAATCAAATTATGAAAAGGATATGATAGCTATACTACATGGTGTGGATATATAGAATCCATACCTACTCAAGCAATGTTTCTAGATTGAAATTGATCATGAAAACCTAAAATACTTTATTGAGAAAAGTATTTCTTCCCTTGAGAAAATGAAATGGATCCATGAAATGTTGGGATATGAATATGAAATAATTTGTAAGAATGGTAAGAAGAATGCGGTAGAATATGTTGTCTCTTAGAAGTATTAAGAAGAAGGGTCTCTCTTCTCACTCTCCTTCATAGTAGAGAAGTGGTTCAATGACATCGACAAAGGATGGTTAAAAGATCCTAGGATCACTATCTTGATCCAACAACTTCAAATGGAACCCCATACATATCAGGGCTACACTTGGAAAAATGAAGAGCTCTACTAGAAAGGACATATTTATTTGAACAAGAAGTTAGCATTTAAGTCATGTATATTTTATCTAAACTTCATTCATCTCACACAATAGATCATTTTGGGCTTCATAAAACATATGAAAGGATAAAACATTTATTTTTCTAAGAAGGCATGAAGAATGGAATTTTTCAATGACACAAGGAAGATAAATTCAAAACTTCAAGCGAACTACAACCTTTACCAATTCTACCAATTACATGGAATGATATTTCAATGGAGTTCATTATGGGTTTACCAAAATATGACCATAAATATATAATCATTTTTTTAATTAATCACCTTTCCAAACATGTTCATTTTTATGCTCTCCAACACCCCTTGAAGGAATCTATGGCCACTCAATTATTCATGAATAATATCTTTAAACTCCTTGGTATGTTGCACCTGATTATGACATATTGTGACCCAAGTTTCACTAGACATTTCTAGTAAGAGTTTCTTTGGTTCCATTATGAAGGCATCTAATGGAAAAGATACAGAGTTAGAAATTTGATATGGATAAATTCAATGGGAAGAACAATTTCAAATTATGGAAGCTCAAAATGAAAGATCTGCTGGTGAAATAAGGGTTGTTGAAGGTGTTGTCGAGAAAGTCAAAGAAACAAGTAACCATGATGAAGAGTACCATTCGTCTCTGTCCGACAACTGAATTTGAGTTTAATATCATAGGAGAGGATAAGGCAGTAGGCTTATGGAGCAATATGGAAAGTTTGTATATGATGAAGTCCTTGACGATCATAATTTAGTTGAAAAGGAAGTTGTATAGTTTGCGGATGAAAGAAGGTGCGAAAGTTGTTGACCATTTAAATACCTTTAGTACCCTTATAGTTCAACTGACTAGTATGAAAGTTAAACTTGGAGATGAAGATAAGGCTATTACAATATTGTGTGTGTTGTGTGAATCTTGGGATAGTTTAATCACTTCTATTAGCTTTAACTCAATAAATTTTTTAGATTATGAATTTGTTGTGGGATCTTTGTTGGCTCAGGATATGAGGAAAAAATCTAGTCAAGAAACCTCAACTTCAAAGGCGATGGTGATTAGAGGTCATCTGAAAGATAAAAATCAAAGAATTTATTCACAATCTGAGTCAAGAGGTAGAAAGGGAAGAGAAAAATGCTGGTATTGTGGCAAAACATGGCATCTCACGAAAGATTGTTGGAAAAGAAAAGAATTTGAGGAGAACTCTACAAAGGAAGCGAATTTTCCTGCAACAAATTCAGGTATGACTGATGAAGTTTTATCCATTTCTAGTAGCTTATGATATCATGAAGAATGGAAGTTAGATTATGGTGCCTCCCACCACATGTACTCACATAGAGACTGGTTCATTTCTTACCAGTTTTATGATGAGGGTGTAATGTTTATGGGAAATGGTATTCCCTGTAAAGTTGTTGGGCTTGGTAGTATTAGAATGAGTACGATCGATAGTATTATTAGAGAACTAACATATGTTATCTATGTACCTAAGATTAAGTTGAATTGTATTTCGTTAGGGATTTTGGATTCTGGTGGATATAAGTATACATGTCAAGGTGGAGCACTCAAAGTGTCGAAAGACATTTTAGTAGTGATGAAGGAAACAAAGGTTGATAGCCTTTATAAGATGAAAGGTAGTACTAAAGTCACATATGAGGTGACATATGTATCTTCTTGTTTATGGAAGAAGCAACAAGGTCATATGAGTAAGAAAGAATTGCAGGTACTGGTAAGTTGTAAATTATTTCCAGACTTAAAATCTTTGTTTCTGAATTCCTGCTCGTTTTATTTCTCTTCAAGTTATGATGGTGTAAATGAATGTAATGTGTGGGATACTACTACCCACAAAATCATCATTAACAAAGATATAGTATGTATGGAACAACTAGAAGGGTTAGTTCAAAATCATAACAGTAGATTTGTTTGCATGCTAGAAAATTCATTATATGGCCTAATGGTACCCATGCAACTCTACAAGAGGTTTGAATCCTTCATGGTGAGCCAAAATATTTCGAGTAACTATGACTATACTGTTAATAGTACATTCACTATCTTGATGTTATTTTCTTACGATATACAGATTGCAAGATCAGTTGGACGAGACATTTCAGACGAAGGATCAAGGAGTAGAAAAACAAATATTGAGCACATAAGTACACAGAGATGGTATATATGGTAAGTTGTGATTATCACAACAAAAATCGATAGTGATGAATTTCAATATGAATATTGTGAAACCTGCTAATATCCTTGTTGCTTTCTATTATAACTTTTCTTCGCATTTAGGTCATGTTTATATAGAAGAAAAGGTTATGTCTCATATACCATGTGTCATTATAATAGGAGGTTTGTTGGATGAGATGAAATGGTTAAGGCCAGATATTTCACATTCACTTGATATTGTCAAACACATGGAAAATTCAGGTGGAGTAGTGAAATGGGTGCTTTAGAAACACAAGTGTCACCTATAGTGGTTACAATGAGTTAATCTATAGCAATTGTAACTTAGATTTTGCAGGTATTTTGGAGAGAAGGAGATCTACCTTAACATATGTCTCAAAGCATCATTTTAAAAGACATTGATCCCTAAGAAAATCCAAACTCTAGCAAATCATATAGATGTGTTCATGAAACCAATGTTATTAGAGAAGTTGCATTGGTGCTTGGCTTCTCTTCGCTTGCACCATAGGTGATGAATAAAGTCGACATGATATTCAAGTAAATATTGTTATCAAAGTGCACATTGTTGAGATATGCCAACCCAACCAGTTTTATAAACATTGAAGAGATTCTATAAATCCATGTAAATCCAAGAGGCAAAGAGAGGTTGAGTGTGAGTGATAAGTATGGTATGTCTCATGTAATATCTTCCTTGAACAAACCAAATATCATTGTCTGGTGGATGTTTCCCTATATAGAGTTTTACTTCATAAAATTGTTGTTGTGTTAGTTTGTGTGATTGCATTTGATCTTATCTTCTTCAATATTTGCAATTAAATATATGTGTTGTTTGTGCTTCCGCTGCAAAACATATTTGTTATACCATAATTACAACTGTTTAACCATAGCATAAAACAATGTATTAATCCATGTTTGCTTTGGGATTATGTAGACATTACAGTTTAGCATGCTAATAAGGTACTAGCTCTATCGAGAAGAAAGAGAAATGATTGGCTTCTATACGAAGCTAGTGCGTAAGTATACTGGTCACTTTATGTTATCCAATAGGATTGCAAGTTTAGGGCAACAAAAGAGCAATGCTGCATTCATTACCGTATATTTTTAAATATATATTGTTTGAGTTTAAATCAGGAAAAAGGAACTGTTTAATTATTCTGTTTTTTAAACTTAGTTAAAGTTTAGTGGTATATTGATTTTTTTTCTTTTTAACTCTGATTGGAATAAATTTGGTTCTATAAAACCATTAAACTATTTAAAGAAAAATAAGAATTTTCCGTTAAAAATAAATTAATAATTTAAACATGTTTGATATATGGAATTGTTCATAAGCCTCCACTTAAGTATATTGTTATTTTTTTTTCAATTTGAATTGACTATATGGAGTTGCTGGTTTTTCTATCAATGTTGCTTTTGCTGCGGGTGTGTCAATGTTGCTTGTGCTTCCAAGAAAATTGTTGATAATATTAGTTTGTGTTCTAGTTATTAGTGTCCACTATGATGTCTGTGTCATGGATGTTGTTGTCATCATATGATGTTGTTGTAGATGTCATATGATGTTGATTTTTTTTTAAATTTACTGAAAAGTGAAGTTGGAAGTAATATATATTAAAAAAATATAAAATATATTTTAGATTACAATGATACTTTAGATTACAATGTAAAATTACATTTTAAATCTTATTTCGATAAAATTGAAGATCTATTGAGGAGAATATATATGAATATATTTAACACAATACTAAAATTTTAATATCCATAAATATTCCATTAGAAAATTAAAAACAAAATTGAAAATACATATATACAATTTTAACATCTTTTTAAAATTAAACTTTATATATATAAACTTTAAACATCTTTGTAAATTTGAAGCATTATTATTTTTTTATTGGAAAAAACAAAATAGTACTACTCTTCTAATAAGAAAATACAATAAAAGTCAATGATACGGTTGGTTGATATCAACTACCTAGTGGAACAAAAGCTTATCGTGGATAGGGTATTGATTTATTAGACGTTCATGTTTAGTTTGGGCTTGAAGGATAACATGCATGCATTAAAGGTTTTTCATATCCACAACTATAAAGTGAATATTATTAAGTTTTTTAACTTAACTAATGTTTTAAATAATATTTACATGTAGTTTAGTCTTAGTTTTATATTAATATTTTGAATAAATAATAAAAATATTTGTAAGAAAGTATATATTTGTAATAATGGAATAAATATATTAATATTTTAATTTAATATAATTCTAATTTAAATCTTTTTTTAATGAATCTAGTTTTCAAGATGTCATTTCTTTGATGTTGAAGCTTCTAAGTTTCCAAAAAAATTTCTAACCAATTAGGGAGGTTCCCAACCAATTTCCAAGTTCCAGAAAATCTAGAACATTCCCATACAACTATGATATATCAATTTATTTTTTTTCAGTTGCCATTTTATTGATTTTGATTATATGATTATAACATGTAGAATAATTTAACTACTCGAAAAGAAGTTATGGAAGAAAAAGCCTTCCACGTTATAGAGGGACAAACGGACTGAGATGCCGCACCAAAAGGACCACGGCACGCAAAGCATAGCGACCAGTACAATACCATGGTCGTCTATGAAACATCTGCAGTTCGTCATAATGCTGACTGACAAAAGGAGTAGGTTAACTCCAGCGCAAATAGACTTGTTTGTCAGGGAAAAATAATCGTCATAATGCTGACTGACAAAAGGAGTAGGTTAACTCCGGCGCAAATAGACTTGTTTGTCAGGGAAAAATAAAATAGGTTGAATTTTGCGGAAAAAAGATTACTGCCGAGTTAACCCACTCCACATACAAATGCATATGGCCAGTCTGATTCGCTTACTGACATAGAAATAACAAATTGCTCAACAATGCATTTCATCCCAGTCTGCAATATTCACTTACCCGGATAGCTCTGTAGTTTAACAGTTAACTTGTCTGGTACATTGAATTGTGGTGGAGGCTAAGGCCGCTCCACGTTATTCAGGTTGATAGATCATAGAATGATACATTTGTTATTGCAGAGAAAATGAAAGTGTTGCCCCTCAAGGACCATGACATGCAGTAATTCGGGACCAGCACTTCTGTCGTGGAGTACAAGACCGTGGTGCACTGGAAAATGCAGTAATTCGGGACCAGCACTTCTGTCGTGGAGTACAAGACCGTGGTGCACTGGAAAAATTCTCTTTGTCTTGTTCGTCAAAATGTTGGCGGACAAATGAATGTGATCAGTCTCAATCGTTCACTAATAAAGGCTGCCTGCATTGCTCGTTCACAAGTAAAAGTTGTCTGCATTGCTAGGTCTGAGCAGAAGAGGCCGGGCAATTCAAGCGGGTGCGTTGGTCCCCGCACATTTGTGAAGTACTGTGAACTGTGGATCTGAAAGCCCAAGATGACTTTTGTGGTTGAGAGCATGACGCCAATAATTGCATTGGAACTTATGAAAAGACACAGCTAGAAAACACTTGGATTTCAGATAGGATTTCCCTTTTGAACAAGTATCATTCCGCCATCCTATTCAACCAGACTCCCCATGCTTCCCATGATCGATTGCTGGATTACATGGCAGGGATCTATTTTATCGACTGGATAGTCAACCTAACGACTGGAAGGTTAGGTACCGTGTATCGGGGTCTGAACGAACCCAAACATGTGGGCTAGGTAATCACTAAGCTCCAAAGTGTTAACTACGTCGAAATCGAAGCTGGGTGGGGAAGGAAGAAATGACAGGCAAGATGCCGCTGCTGGCTTGCTATATCGCGGGCTGGCAGTGCAGAAGGAAAGGGAAGGGAGGGGAGGGGAAGGGAATACTTTGACGTGAGAAATATATTAGAAGGACATTTGGAATAATTGCAGTGGGTTAATTTGGGACCAGTGGGAATAATTTCATTTTAAATTTTAGGTCAATCCAAAATTCTGATTGATTTTTTGAGCATCTTGATTGGTTTAAAATGTGGCAAAATCCTTGAGGTAAGGTTTTAAATTGCATAGAACTTTAATCCATATTAAACTCAGACTACCTTGAAAATCTGGCCAAATTTAGACCCATTTTTTTTGCCTGAAAAATAAGTCTGTTTGCTTCCTAATTAACCTACTCCATTCAAATTTGAGGAGTTTCTGTAAGTTTTAAGTTATTGACTATTAGCCAGACTTTGGGAAATAAACATTCAAATTTGAGGAGTTTAAGTAGGTTGTAAGTTATTGTTTGTTAGCCAGACTTTGGGAGATAAATGTTAAGGGATTGCATTTGCTACCCTATAGAGAATTTATGGTAAAATTAAAGAAGTAGACTAATTCTGGAGAAATCTTCTCTCTGGAATTTCACTTTTCAGACAAAAAAATAAACCTGAATCCCGTCAAATTTTGTGATCAAATTTTTAGGAGTAGACTAACACGAAAGCAATCTTCCTACCGGAAAAATAACTCCCGAGTAAAGATTTCTCCAGAGTTAGCCCACTCCTCAAAAACGGCCTCCATGTTATAGAGTTAGAGGGGCCTCCACGTTATAGATTTAGAGGGACTGCCACGCCAAAAAGGACCACGGTATGCAGTGCATAGCGAACAACGGTCATTTTATGGAGTACAATACCGTGGTGGTCTATGAAACATTTGCAGTTTGCATGTTTCGTCAGAATGCTGACGGACAAATGCATGTGATCAGTCTAACCTAAACAACAAACTGCCCAACAATGCATTTCATCCTAATCTGCAATATTCAGTTACCCTGATAGCTCTGTAGTTTAACAGTTAACTTGTCTGGTCCATTGAATTGCGGTGGAGGCCAAGGCGGGTCCACGTTATTGAGGTGGGTAGATCATAGATTGATACAATTGTTATTGCAGGCAAAATGACACTGCTGTCCGGCAAGGACCACGACGTGCACTTATTCGGGACCAGCAATTATGTCGTGTAGTACAAGACCGTGGTGCACTGGACGACCGTTGTCCGTGGAAAAATTCCATTTTCCTTGTTCCTCACAATGTTGGCGGACAAATAAATGTGATCAGTCTCAATCGTTCACTAATAAGGGCTGTCTGCATTGCTCGTCCAGTAATAAAGGCTGTCTGACATTGCTAGGTTTCAGCAGAAGAGTCTGCGCAATTCAGGTGGGTGCGTTGGTCCCCGCACATTTGTGAAATACTGTGGATTGTGGAACTGAAAGCCCAAGATGACTTTTGTGATTTAGGGCATGATGTGAATGCAAATTTGCGGAGTCGTGTACGTTGTACGTTATCGGCTGATACCAAGACTTTCGGAGATAAATCTCGAAGGATTGCATTTGCTACTCTGATGTGAATTAATTAGGTCGAAAGGCGTATACCTATTGACAATGGGCAGAATTAATGATCTTTTAATCTAAAATTCTAATATGATGGCTAACAATTAAAATCATATTCTTAGTCGTCCTCCAAAATCATGAATGTGATTTACTCTTCATAATCTCCTTCTGTTTTTTAATGCATCCGTTAACCTGTTTACTTTTTAACATTTACCTAATCATATTAAGAAATTACTATAGCACTATATGATTTCCACGTTTAAATGATTTAAACGTTTAACATTACCAATTTAGATTATTAACCATGAATTTCCTCACCTGTCCCTGCGTTTTCCTCGAGCGTTTTAGTGGTCTGCGTGTTTCATATCACATTTAGATTATTAACTACTAATTTCCTCACCTGTCACTGCTTTTTCCTCAGGCAATTTAGTGATCTGTGTGTTTCATATGTCGTCTGCGCATTTCATATGCCTTTCGGCTTCTACGTCTTATGTGGTCTTTACGTGGGAGTTACTCATTTTGCTTTTACAATTATAGAAACAAAATAGAGAGTAAATTAATTGATAATTAATTTTTCTTAAATTTATTTAATGTTACTTAATCATTATCTTAATCGAATGTTTTTGAAGTATAAGATTCAATATAATTAACATAAAATATTGATTAACATTGTAAATTATTAAATATGTATGTCATATTCTAGTAATTTATAGGTTAAAAGGGATTCTATTTAGTGGTGAGGAATGTGGAGTTTTTTAAAATTTAATCAAGTGGTGAGGAATGTGGATTTTTTCACAATAAACCAAGATTTAACGAAGATGTAATTTTCCTAAGGGCCTCTATTCTTTTAGGTTGTTATGGGAAATTGGACACCAATCTTCAGTGACATAATTAGAAGTGACAAACAAGATGCAAAAGAAACCACAATTTATCAAATCTTAATAATGCTCAAGGAGAATGAGGTTAACAAACTAACAATGGTTGGTGATTCATCAATTGTCATTTGGTCCTTATCCCAACATTCTTTTTCCCCACTAATTATGGATTTGGTTCAAGACTTTGCAAAAATCAAGAGTTTTCCAAAATATTGAGAATCCATAATGAAAAGTGGTGATTCATCAATTGTCATTTGGTCCTTATCTCAACATTTTTTCTCTAGTCATAGCTTAGTAACTATGGCTTTGGTTGAAGACTTTGCAGAACTTCAGTTTTTCCAAATATTGAGAACTCATGAAAAAGTGGTAATTCATAAATTGTCATTTGGTCCTTATCTTATCATTGTTTCCCTAATCTTAGCCATACTAATTATGGCTTTGGTTCAAGATTATGAATTTTTTTTTTTTTTTCCAAATATTCAGAAAAAACATAATGAAAAGTGGTGATTGATCAATTTTCATTTGGTCCTTATCCCAAAATTGTTTCCCTCAATCTTAACCCTACTAATTATGGTTTTAGTCATAATGTAACAAACAAAGGCCAACATCACAATGTCATCGTATCTTCACAATCACTTACCAACATCACATTGTGTTGAACATATCTCGATGTCACATTGTGACAAACATTTCCTAATGTCATAATGTGTCCACCATCTCCCAACATCGCTTTGTGATGAACATTTACCAACATCACAATGTCACAAACATTGTTCAATGTCGCAATGTGAAAAATTTCTCTCATTGTCACAATGTGACAAACCATGGTTTTACATAATCACCATGTTGAAGCATTGAGAGCTCAACATAGTCAATTAATGTCAAAATATGGTCACAGACAATAGGGATCCATCCATGGTCATCTATGGACAAGAAATACCAACCATGGTTAATCATTGTCAACCATGGTCAACCATAGTCAACCATGGTCATGGTAACCCAATGTCAACCATAGTAATGGTCATACTCAACCATGGTCAACCATAGCTAACCATAGTAAACCAAAGTCAAACAAGGTCTTCCAAAGTTAACCATGGTCGTGGTTTGTATCATGAGCAACAACTATCAACCATGGTTAACCACTGTCAACCATGGTGAACCATAACCAACCATGGTTAAGGTCAACTAAAATCAACCATGATCATGGTCAAGCTCAACCATGGTCAACCATAGAGAACAATAGTAAACCAAAGTCAACCAGAATTTATGAAAGTTAAGCGTGGTCATGGTCATTGTCATGGTCAACCATAGTCAAAATTATGATCATCCATAGAGTCATGATCTACCATAGTGAATTCAATACATGCTAATGTAATACATTCATGTGTTAATACTTTAACAATGTATTAAAATACTAATTAATTAATAAATCAAAACATTACTTTATCTATTAATTAATACATTAATACTTTAATATATTAATGTATTATCACATCAATACATTAATATTTTAGTATATCAATCTATTATTATTTATTATTGTATTATTTTATTATTATTTTATTAATATATTAATGTATTAATACTTTATTAATTTAACATTAATAAATTTATAAAAAGAATTTAATGAATTTATAAAATAAATATTAATAATGCATTTTTAATTTATTAATGTACTACTATATTTTATTAATTTTAGATATTTTATTTATATATAAAAACTTTATTAATGTACATTAATGTATTAATTATTTAATAATGATGCATTGATAATATATTAATTAATACATTACATCAATGCATTATACAACTCCCTTAATTTTAATTAATTTTAAAGATGGAAAATCAATCGAGGTATATCAACTAGTTACTAATTTAATGAATTCTATTAAAAAAGTGACATTTGTAAAACTAACATTTGTCTTTTTCATAGCATAATTACCAACTGTTTGGCTTTGCATAAAACAACATATTAATCCATGCTTGACTTTGGGATTATGTACACATGTATAGTTTATCATGCTAATAAGGTACTATCTGTACGGAGCTAGTGCTTAAATATACTGCTTACTCTATGTTTTCCAATAGGATTGCAAGTTTAGGGCAACCAATGAGCATTTGGGAATGCTGCATTTATTACCGGATGTTTTGAAATATTTATTTGGCAATGCTGCATTCATTACCGTATATTTTGAAATATATATTGTATTTTTCTGAAATTCTTTGAGTTTAAATCAGCCAAAATAAAATGAATGGTTTAAGTTTAAATCAGCCAAAAAAAACATGAATGGTTTAATTATTATGCTTTTTTTAACCTAGTTTAAGAGTCCTATGTTTTTTTTTTTTATCTTTTTAATTGTGATTCGAATGAATTTCGTTGTATATCAATCCAAAGAATAAAATAGTTAAACGACTTAAAAAAAATTAAGCTTAAAACAAATTAATAATCTAAACTGGTTTGATTTAGTATATTATTTTTGAGTTTTTTAATTGTGATGTGAATGATTTGATTTTGGTTTTATATGGATATAAAAGCAGAACAATTATACTCTTATTTATCGAATTGTTATCGAGTAAAAAGCCTCTACGTTTAACTTGTTTGGTTAGTATATTGGTTTTCAGTGTTTTTTTAATTTTGATGTGAATGATTTTTTATTTTTACGTTGTAATTACGTGGTAAGGTGTATACTTATTGGAGATGGGCATAATTAATCAGTTTTAATCTAAAATTCTAATCTGATGGCTAACAATTGAAGATGCTGGCATATTTTTAGTCGTCCTCCCAAATCATATTAAGAAATTACTTTACCACCATATGATTGCCACGTTTAACTGATTAACTTTTGGAATTACCACATTTAAGATTAACTTTTGGATTTCCTCAGCTCTATGTGCATTTCAACTGTGCGTTTCAGCTGTGTATTTCAGCATTCACCAACCACAACACCAACCCTATATAAGTTTCCGCGTTCAACCGCCACCCACTTTGCGGCTATGAGTAGAATAATTATACTATTCCAAGTAAAAAAGCTTCAGAATAAACGGTCTCCAACTTTAACTTGTTATGTTTGTGTATTTTTTTTTTCTTTTTCAATTATGATTTTGATTATACATCAATAAAAAATTAAAACAATTCAACTACACCAACTAAAAATGTTTGCACGAAAAAAACTGTTTTGTTTGTATATTGCCTTTTTTTTCTCTTTTTAAATTGTGTGGTTTGATTGATAAAAGATTTGGAGGAAAAAACTTCAACGGTTTAACTTGTTTTGACTTGTTTTGTTAGTAGATTGTTTTCTCCTTTGGAATTGCGATTTGGCTACTTTGATTATATATGGTGAAACCAATAAACTACTCACCAAAAAGCTAAATTTTCGTACGTCCTCGATCTATTGAATTGCTGTGCAGGAAACGGCCTCCACGTTATAGAGCTAGAGGGACGGACGGACTGAAATGCCACACAAAAAGGACCACGGCATGCAGTGCATGACGACCAACGGTCATGTTGTGGAGTACAATACCGTGGTGGTCTATGAAACATCTGTAGTCAGATTGCTGACGGAAATGCATGTGATCAGTTTCAATCGCTCAACAATGCAATTCATCCTAACCTGCAAGATGTTCATCTGCAATATTCACTTACCCTGAAAGCTCTGTAGTTTAACTATTAAGGCTGGAGGCTAGGGCTGCTCCACGTTATTGAGTTGGATAGATCATAGAATGATACAATTGTTCCCTCCCGCAAGGTCCACGACGTGCACTAATTCGGGACCAGCAATTATGTCGTGGTGTACAAGACCGTGGTGCACTGGACAACCGTGGTCCGTGGAAAAACTTGGGGTTTGCTAAACGTTTGATTTTTGGGGTTTAGGTGAGGTAAATTTGGATAAAATAGTTATTTTATGTTATTTAAATTGCATTTTTGAATGTATAAATGATTCAGCATGTTGAAAAATTCTTGAAAAACTTTGGAAGTATTCTCATTATACAAACTTAGCCACCCAAATATGTAGATTCAACAATTTTTCACAAAATTTTAGACAAAATCCAAAATAATATACAAACTTAACCACCCAGATTCAACCATTCTTCACCAAATTTTAGACAAAATAAAAAAAAAAAAAAATCCATAAAAAATAAAAAATAAAAAACGTTTAAACTATGAATTTTTTTTTTCGTTTTCGTCACCATGTTGGCGTACAAATGAAAGTAATCAGTCTCAATCGTTCAGTAATAAAGGCTGACTGCATTGCTCGTTCACTAATAATGGCTGTCTGCATTGCTAGGTTTGTGCAGAAGAGGCCGCGCAATTCAGTTGGGTGTGTTGGTCCCCGCACATTTGTGGAGTACTGTGGATTGTGGAACTGAAATCCCAAGATGACTTTTGTGGTTTAGGGCATGATGTGAATGCAAATTTGCAGAGTCGTGTACGTTATTCGCTGTTACCGAGACATTCGGACATAAAACTCAAAGGACTGCATTTGCTACCCTATTGTGAATTCATAGTAAAATTTAATCACAAGTTGTACGTTGTACGTTTTGATGCTGTCTTAAAGTGGGAGTTACTCATTTTGATTTTACAATTATAGAAATAAAATAGAGAGTAAATTAGCAACAACCACTTTATAAAAGTGGTTGATATACTTTTATCCGTATCATTAATTTGGAAATGTGAAAAATGACACCAATCGTATATCAACCACTTTTATAAAGTAAAGACTATCATTAATATATTAATATATAATTAATTTATTAATTAATAATAACTCATTATTAATAACAACAACCTTATAAATATGATTAATAATAAATTAATATCAATAATTAATAATTATATTAATAGTAAAACATTATTATTAATAAAAATAAAGTATTACATTATTTATAATTTATTATAAAAATAGAAATAATAATAAAAATAAATTAATTATTATTTAAATAATTAATATAGATTAATTAATAATTATTTACATTATTTAAATAATAAAAATAGATTAATTATTATTATTATTATTATTATTATTATTATTTATTACAAAATATAATTATTAATTAATAATAACTCATTATTAATAGCAATAACCACTTTAGAAAACTTAATAATAATGAATTATTATTAATAAATATATTAATAACATTAATAAAGAATAATTATTAATAATTATATTAATAATATAACATTAATAAATACTATTAATAGTACTTTATTAATATTATAAATTAATAAGAAAACCTTATTTATAATATTAATAATAATTTATTAATACAAATAAAATAATACAATATTTATAATAAATATAAATTATTTATACTTATTAATAATAATATATTTATAATTAATAATATTAATGAAAAATTACATTATTTATAATTATTAATAAAAAAATGTATAACAATGTATTATTTATTATTTTTAGTAATACAAATATATTATATATAATATTAATAAAACTTTATTATTAATAATAATAAGAATCAAAATACTTTATTAATATTACAAGTATTATAATAATAGAATATTACATTATATATAATATTATTAAAACTTTATTAATAATAATAAAAAATCAAAATATTTTATTAATATTACAAATATAATAATAAAATATTACATGATTATGAATATAATATTATTATATTAATATAATAATATTAAAGTAATATAATTTTATATAAGTTAATGTAATTAAACCATATTAAAAAATAAATTAATAAAATATAAAAATTACAAATATTAATAAAGTATTATATATTAGTATTATACATTTATACAAATTCCAATATTAAAGATTAAAACACTAATAAAATAATATATTAAAAATAGATTGTTAATTAATACATTAATGTATTCATAAATAATAAAATATATATTCAATAAAAAAATTAATGTATTAGAGAAAAACATTAATAATGTTATAAAGAAAAACATTAATAATGTTATAGAGTAAAACATTAATAAATTAATAAAATAGTAATACATAAATAAACAATTCATAGAATAAAATATTTAAACTATATTAAATCTTAAAAAATAAAAATAAATATTAGTATAATATTAAATGAAAGTATTAAAATTAAAGTATTAAACCAACATTAAATTATTTATAGAATAATATAGTAATACATAAATAAAATAATAATACATAAATATTGTAATAATACATAGAAACACTATTATATTATAATAATGTATTACCTAAATAATTATTAAAATGTTAAAAAAATTAAAAAAACATATTATAATTAATATGTTAATATATTCCCTCGGATGGGGTGCCACGTAGAAAAGAAGGGGCACGTGGAGACACGCAAGGAGGGGCTATTAATGGTGGCCAACTGCCCTCACACCATCATCAATTATGAGGGCTCTCACCTAAGTCGGCCTCCATCTATTGACGGGGCCTCTCACACGCGAGAACTGGCCGGCCAACCAGAGCATTAAGCTCTCGGATTTAATGGCTGCAGCCACCATTTGTGCTATTATCCACCTTTTCGAAACCCATAGGATGCATTCGCAGCTCACAAAGCCGAGCAGGAATAGGAGCGTAGGAGACATCCTGGCACTGGTCCTCATTCTCACTATGCTGCGAGCTAGAGGAAGACCCCGCAGAGGAGCAGGATGGTACCCAGCTGACTCCAGGTGAAAAAGACATAAGCGGTTTGAACGAGCTCTGGTTCTAGCTAAGAGGAAAAAGCGTAGGGAGACCACAGCAATAAACTTGCCCCCCAGAACTTACGTCGAGGAAATTTCGACCATGGAACTCCCCCCGGACTTCTCTGAAAGTCGAATGTTTATGGTTCCGGATAATTGGAACCCCCCGGCGTGCATTGAGGTAGAAGCGCCACCGCCCAGCTCGCGAGAGGCACACGGTCCCAGCGATGCTCCCACTGAGGAATTCGCCACATGCATGGTAGAGGAGGAGCTGCTGGAAAGCAACACGGACTCGTAGCCATAGAGGAAGCATCATGGTCACTAGGAGATGGATGCTAAACAAAATTCGTCACCCTCACCACCACTCCTTCACCTGGAGCACCTGAACCTGATCTTCGAGGTCCGCAGTATGGTGGACGACCAAATCTTCAGGGTTGTCCATGTTAGCCAACGCTTGGACATGATGTACGCAGCTTACTCCAGTGCCACACCACGACGACAATGCCCCACCTGCGCTCAGCTCTATGCCATTCCTGTCAGCAGCGGCAAGGCGATGGACAACTACGTGGACTCCAGTGAATAGATTCTTCTGTTCAGCATTGTCTCCAACTCCCTTTCTTTTGATGTTTATCAGAGATGTAGCTCTCTTAGTTAATAGCCTTGTTAGCGGTAGCATAGGAATTACTAAACTGATGATAATAATGGACATGCACCCTGGTTTCCTCCGGGCAAGGTGGCGAAATGAGTTGTTTGAATTTGCATGCTATTTTGGACAGGCCAGCTATCTCGGTTTCCTGCACAGGTGGGACAACTGGCACCTGTATGTCATGGTGTATTTTCTTTTTGAAGCTTTAATATAACAGGATTCGCCTTTTTACTTAAAAATAATAAAATATATTAATATATTAATAATACATAGAATTATGTATTAAGTATTTTTATATTATTAAAGAATATTAATAAAGTATAAAGCATTAGTAAAGTAAATCAAAAATAAAAAAATGATTAAAGTCACATTGTGACATTGGAAAATGCACGTCAAAATGCGACATTGGGAAATATTATTAAAGGCACAAAATGGCGTTGGAAAATGCACGTCGAAATGCAACTTTGGGAAATGTTATTAAAGTGGCATGGCGACGCTGGAAAAGGCACGTCACAATGTGACAATGGGAAATATTTGTGATAATGCGTCGTTGATAAAAAATCGTCACATGGTTAAAACAAATTACAAATATATTAAAAATAATATATCAATACATTAATATTATAAGGAATTTATAATTAATATATTAATGCAGTAATAATTAATATAAGTATGTATTAGTGAAGGATTTATACATTATTAAATAATAAATTAATAAAGTATAAAGTATTAATAAAGTAAAACCTAAAAAAAGTAATTGTAAAGTCGCATTGTGATGTTGGGAAATATTCGTCCTAATGCGACGTTGACCAAAAAAAGTTAGATTAATAGTATTAGATTAAACGTGGTGTGGGTAAGATCATAGTATTGAATTTTCTTTCTATATATTAATGGCACATGTGGATCATAAAACTTATAAATTGCACCATCATAAAATCTATGACTTTTTTGCATCCATCACTTTTGAGTTGTGTTGCATCGTTAATGCTCATGAACCTTTAAACATCTGGTTTTAGTAAAAAAATGGTGTTTCCTTGTATAAGGGTAGATGATGGAGACATTTACAAATGATGATGACAGTGGGAAAGTGGGAAAAGTTCGTCATTGTGGTGTTGATAAAATCCTTTTATTAGGGGATGCATTTTTCATTTTCACTTTAAATATTAGTTATAGTTGTGTTGCATTCTTTATGCAACATGTGGATCATGTAATTTATAAATTGCAACATCATAAAATCTATGACTTATTTGTATCAATGTATACATAATATATTATGGTGTGGGTAAGATCATAGTATTGAGATTTTATCCCTTAGTACATTGTGAATTTTCTTTCTATATATTAATGGCACATGTGGATCATATAACTTATAAATTGCACCATCATAAAATCTATAACTTATTTGCATCCATCACTTTTGAGTTGTGTTGCATTGTTAATGCTCATGAACCTTTAAACATTTGTTTTTAATAAAAAAAATGGTGTTTCCTTGTATAAGGGTAGAAAATAAATCCATATAATAATATATATATAATAATAAATAAAAGAAATAAAAAATATAGCAATGCATTAAAGAAGAATTTTGAAAAGGTCAAAATGACATATCATATTTTCAAATCATATTTTCATCCAAAAGGTCATATGATATATGAATATTTCTGAAATTGATCTTAAACAAACATCTGAATGAAAGTTAAGAAATATAATTTGACAATCTCTTTTCAAATTTAAGAAAACATATGTTCAAAATTTTGTAAACTCTGTTCATTGCAATTTTACTCAACAACTATATAAAGACTATACCAGTCCATGATAAATGGAAGGTGAGTTTACATCAACACCAATCATTTCAAAAATATGTTGTAGTTGCAACATTGAATTCTTCAGGTTTAACAAAAAATGAAATGTATTGTCAAATATGTGACACTCTATATCAGTTCACACAGAGATGAAATTTTTTAAGAGAGTAAAGTATTCTTCTTGTTCGGCGATTTGATATAGAGCCCAACTAAAGATTGAAAAATCTCTGTTGTGCATAATCCTGGTTGAGAAAAATACAACAATAATTAGAAGTATAATGTATAATGAAAACAACAAAAAGTTTGATTAGTTTCAAAAACATTCTATAACATAGAAGGAAAGGGATAAAATATATAGATTAAAAAACATTGCATAAAATAATATTTATGTTTAAACTTCAAAAAATGAAGTTTTCAAATATAAAAAAAATATCTAAATCCCATAAAATTGTTAGAATCTTACTCTAATATGCAACCAGGAAACACCAATTAAGATCAACTTGACCATGACCATTTTGTCTATGAAGCCAACCTTTTCTCAAATGTCTCCCCGCTTCCCTATCACATATATGCATATATGTGTGTATAATTTCCTTTAGTCTAGACAAGCACTGCAAAGATCGATCAAATAAGTAGAATGGTTCATGGTGTTGGTTGGTGACCATAGGTTGAATGCCATGAAGAAAATGCTCATGTTGCACTATTTCATGCAAAGCAAAACCAAACATCAAAGCATCTGAGTTGTCCATAACTGTAGGATAGGAAAAAAATAAATAAATAAACTATGAAGTGAAATAGAAATAGAATGTGTGTATGGAAATTTTCAAAATTTTCTTCGTGAATTACAAAAAATATTAGCATGAAATATTACATGTAGGAGAGTCCAACTATGCATATGAGAATCAGATAAACATTTATTTCCATGCATAATGATATGATTGTTAAAATGTTATTGGTTAGTAGTAAATGAATGTAACAATATAAATAATTATATGCTTTTGTTATAGACATAGTAAAAGGAAACTACTAAAGGTATAAAACATATAAAAAAATAGAGAAGAAAAGATTAATAAAAGAATAGTAACTACGAATGACAAAAAATCAACAAAACAGACACATTTTATGAAGAGATAAAGTACTTACATGGGATGCTACAATGATAAGGAGTGTAATCGTTGCTCTTCTTTCTTCCTAATAGAAACATAAGCACTCTTTTTCATCTTGGCATAACGTTGAAAAGAGAAAGGTGGAGATATGTGCAAACCATCTATCGATTTCACTCTTGATATGGATGTGAAGGTCAACCCTTGATGCTCTTTCTTTCCTATATCAATAGTAGCTCAATCTAAAGTCAACCTGTGTGATTTGTGTACAGTAAGGGCCCATGCCAGCTTTAGAGGAATTTGTTTGCGATTTCCTCTTGTAACAGGTGTGATGGGAACAATATTCAAATTATCTTTGTCGAAAGGAACACCAATGTACTTATCAAAAAGAATAGTAGTGAACATTGGAAGTTGGGGTGGCTTTGTACCAAGGCTATAGTAAATTTGTTGAATGTAACCAAATGCACCATTAACTAAGCCGGCTTCAACCCACAAGTTACATGTCAACATGACACGTTGACCAGGGCATAGCAAAACCTCACATTCTAGTTGATCATCATCAACACCAACAATTTTAGCCCATCTTGTATGCTCAACTACAGATCGTGCAATTAGAGTATTTAATGAATTTAACATTTGTCTATTATGCAAGGTGACCAAATCATTTGTTGGGAACAAGTGAATTGCTAAATGAAATAAACTCCTTTCCACTAGAGGCAAACTCATATCAACCTGTGACATAAGAAGATCCCAATCATCAATACCAAGTTCAATGTTTCTTATGTTATTTAAGAGTTGTCGAACAGCAGTTTGCCTTGGGTGATTTCCTTGTTGTCGAAATATTGTATCCAAAGTAACAACAATGTTGAAGTTTTTCCATAAAACTTTCCCTGTTGTATTACCTGCATACAAAGGCTTATCTTTGACAGGAGGCAATTGACCAAGGTCACCCACAAGAATGATGGATCTACCACCAAAAGGAGATTTTTTTTATTAGGAAATGCTTCTCGTAATCGAGAATCTATCTGTATGAATAATCTTGGTCCTAGAAAGTTCATTTCATCAATCAAAATATATCGAATATGCCTCATTTCTTCTTGAAATATCGCCAATGATTCTCCTTGTAGTGGTCTCATATCTTTGATAGGAATTTTTAGAGTGGAGTGTATTGTTTTTGCATGTATATTAAAAACAACTATTCATGTTGGAGCGAGTAAAAGCAACGAACTATGGCCATTATCTACTGAAGCAGAAAGAGCATGAGAAATACAGTGAATAAGAAAAGACTTTCCGGTGCCAGCAGTGCCTTGTATAATCATGTGAAGAGGTTCACGATGTTTATATTCAACTAAATGTCGTAATATGATCTCAAAGGCTTGTCATTGTTTCTCTGACAAGGATGTTGGTGAAGGAATTGTGTAAAGAGAATTTTCAACAATATCACCCCTAGATTTGGAAATTTTTATAAAATATATAGCTTCTTCGACAACATCATTTGAAACTATCAATTGATCCCAATTAAAGCATATATCAAATTCCCTTCGACCAAGAGTTTGAAGGTCAGAAATTGTGATATTGTTTGGGGCTATCAAGCAAGACAAAACTTGCCATTCTTCAAAATCATCTTCAATAATGTTTTCTTCTTCATGGGAATCTTCATCTTCATCAACAGTATCAGAAGGTGTAGGGGAACGATCAACATGCCATGCTCGATATCAAAAATTCCACCAATTTTCAATCACTATTTCATTGGAGAGGCCAATATCACTGGGAATATTACGAAATGGTTTGTAAAAAGGTAACTCAGTCCAACAGATAGTCTCAAATTCATCAGAACCCTCATTGGGAATAGAATAAAAACGTGGCCAAACTTGAACAATGACATGAGCATATCTATGTTTCCATGGTTCTTTTTTACATTTTTCATCAAAGGTCCAAGATATTGCTATTTCTATCATAGACAAATGATCACGAAATGAAGGTTGATTTTGATATATTTCAAGAAAACTATCTGGAGATGAAAATTGATGGGGATCATTTGATACTTTCTTGGAAACATTTCTACCAACATTTAAGAAAAAAAATTTCCTACTACAAACAACAAGAGGTAGTTTCAATAACATATGACATGTTTCTTATGCACCAGTGTCATGATCAACAAGGGTTTCTGCAAGGAACCTTCTGTATGCACACAATACAGGAGCTTCTAAGCCGCTTGCATTTGAAATTCTAGTCAACATATATTGGTAACTTTCTGATCTATTTTCTACCTTGGAAGCATACTTTGCAATATATTTCAAGACAACATGTCACGAAACCACAGGCTGACAATCAACATTAGCGCTCCACATTGCAAGAAGATCAACATTATGAACATTTAGCCTATCATCATTTCCTGCAGGCTCATATTTATTGTTCCCTTTCTCATCTATGAACAATATTGAATCATCGCGAACCTCCCATGGAGCATTGTATTGACATTTGAGAATAGACCCTTTTTTTCGCAAATAAGAATCTACACTGCACTTTGTATGTCTTTGAACATGATTTAACAAATGCTCATAATCATCTTGAGCATTAGAAGAGAGAATTTGTTCACTATTTAATAGGCATGGATCATCATTTAAGCTTCGAGGAACCATTATGTTTCGTTGATGAATATCACGTGGATTCCATGCCTTTACATATTTATCAAA
Source organism: Picea engelmannii (assembly GCA_009831015.1). Classification (NCBI taxonomy): domain Eukaryota; kingdom Viridiplantae; phylum Streptophyta; class Pinopsida; order Pinales; family Pinaceae; genus Picea; species Picea engelmannii. The sequence continues at coordinate 168,371 of ML806411.1, forward strand.
TAATGTCTTTGCAGCGTGCACATTAGAAGGGTTTGACCAATCCAATGTGTCCATGTTTGGTGCACCTTCCAACCACAAGAAACTATGTATGTGGGCTGAACCTCTATGTTGCCACTCATACCTAAAAAACGATATAAATATTATATAAAGTTAGTATACATATCTAGAAGAGTACAAGAGGAATGTGAAGGTAAACAAAAAGTAGAAATCAATCAAAACAAACATGTACCAAATGTCTTTAGCTTTAAGATATTTTTTTATGACTTCTTCCTCAAAGATTTCAAATATTTGATGCATATACATGGCAACAAGATGCGGGTACTGGATGACATTTTCAATTTTTTTACGATGTTCATTTAAACGATGAGAATGTGCATTTTTGGGCATGAAATTGTGTAAGTCAGGCCATTTTGTGTTAGCTGCACTCAAAGTAAAAAATAATGTTGGACAACTCAACTAAGTAATCATGTTAGTGAGTTCAGCATGACACTTTGTCCAATGGGCCCTTGTACCTCGAAGAGTAGAATCAAAATGCATAAGATGCTCAGCCAACTTATTGTCAGGTAAATCAATGAGTTATTGCCGCAAGTCTGGAATTGTTGTAGGTGAGTTATCATGTATATTCTTCTTTACAAATACTACAGTAGTTGCTTGGTTATGATGGAGCATAATCATGTTCAATAAGAAATACCAAAACCTTGGATGGCTTCCAAATCTCTAATCGAAGAATCTGAGAAGATGTAATGCATATTCATGCAGTTGAATATTACAAATACGAGGATGCAACCAATTAGCCTCATCAGTGGGGAATAATGTGGGGAAAGCCATGTCCAATAACCTTTCTGTATTATATTCATTGATGGGAGACAAACCAATGTCTGGCTAGTCTAATCGTTCAACAGGTGTGGAATCTGCATTTTGAATGAATATTCTCATTTCTTCCATTTCTCTCCCTTCATTAGGTAGTCAGGCAACAAAAGACGAAGGATGAGCATGCAAATGATCAGGAGCCAGCTCTTGATTTTTAAAAACACTACTCTTTGTTTCTTGAATATTGCAATCAACAAATTTAAGCCTACTTGACACATCTATTGGCCTTTCAGGGAGAGAATCAAGTGAATCCATGTCGATTTGAACATCCCTGTAATATTTATCCATTTGAATTTTGTAACGCAATGCATCCAAAACTCAAGATCTCTTTGCATAGAATTCATAATGTTTAGATTGTGCACCATGTCTCCTAACAATGAGGATGTCAAGATCTTCAACACTTCGTGGACGGGTTTTTTCCATCGTGGAAATATCTTGTGGAAAGCTAATTGTGTGACCACTATATTTATATTGCCCACCACAAGCATGTGTCACTTGCAGTATTGGATTAACCCTTGCTATTAACATCTTTTCAACTTGGGTAAGAACATTTAGAACATGAGGTTGGTCACCTGGATCCATGTTATTCCACTGAGAGAAACGATGGGAACCTCGCTCATATTTGCACCTTTTGCACATAGGACCTCCAGACCCTCTCAAAACTTGGATTCCAGGATAAGATTCACGAAAAACATGGCACATTTGCATAATGGAGAGGCTATCAATCTTAGCTCGAAATTGTTTTATGAACTTCGATCATGTTGGTATGAAATTGATGGGAAGCAAGTTTATTCACTTGATGGATATGAACTCTAGACAACAGAGCATGCTCAAGACCAATGTCAGAGTCCCTACCCAAATTTGGTCCAAGAGGAATTGTTGCATTGCTTCCAACATTTCTTTCCCTTGAATTTATGGAGTGAATATCTCTATTTTGATTGCATTGAATGGTGTCCTAGTAAAAAAAGATATAAAAATGTTAATTTCCAACTTACTAACTTACAAGAGAAAGAAAAATAAAATAAAAAGGAATGCAGATGAAGAACAATTACATTAAAATGTTCATAAGATGGTCCTGGTTGACATGGACCAAGGTTATGAGAAGGCTCCCCTTGAGTTTGAACATGTGTTGTTGGAATATATTGGTCGTTGATTTCTATACCTCTATTGGAATGGTTAGTGTGCTACAAATAAGGAGAAAAGAAAATGTTAATTTACTAATTTTAGTAATCTATATATCAAATGTTGTTGAAGAAATTAGATAAAGAATTATGGCACTTGAATACCTTAGTTGTTCCAAGTGAAATAGTTCTAATTGATTCTGTTGGTGGATGGATATTATCTTGAAAATTTGGGAGAGGAGACACACATCCAACAACAACAGGTAAAGGATGCAAATTATCAACCAAATTGGCAAGAAAATTACTGTCACCCACAAATTCAGATGGCCCTATATTTTGAATGTCTTCGAGAACTCTTCCATGAAGGTTTTTCAGCCTTCCTTCATGTTGCAATCTAGGAGTTCCAATTTTAGAAGACTGAGGGTTCTCATTTGAATCAAGGTTTTGAACATGATCATCTTTTGGAATATGAGAAGTTTCCACAATGAAGACAACATTGTTATGATATTGTGGAACATAAGAAATATCTAGAGTATGAAAATATTGTGGGAAAGAAACATCAATAGGTATTGTTCTTCGTATGATAGTAGCTAAACTTCAATACTTATGACTATCGAGAAAATCAATTTCAATATTATTTCGAGTGGTTCTTGTACGATACAAAGCTCTTCTACATTCATTTATTTCATCTTTGTTTTGTTGATACTGTAAACAACGAATTTCATTTCTCCTCTCACATGTTTTCGGAGAATGAGTCTGTTTCGTAATACGTTTACTTGTGCCTTCAGTAGACATTTCTACAAAAGGAAAAAATACATCATGATTAACTTGACATATAATGTGCCTTCAGTAAACAATCTTTATATCAATCCATATGACAATGATATGAAATTGAAAATTATCAGAATTGATAATGGAATATGAACATTTCTAAATCAAGTAAAATATCAAATATAATCCGAATGGTGAAATATGAAAGTCAAAAATATAAAAATCTACAAAGGAATATCAATATTTTTAAGACAAGTACAAGGAAAAGTAGACTAAGCCCACAAATCTATTCCCAATGGTGGAATTGCATCAACATAATCCATGTTTGGAAGTAGTGGGAAAACATTTTCATTTTCAATCAGATCATTGCACTGGTCTTGAAATGGAAAACACAACCCATAGTTTTGTAACATGGATACATTTGTGATATTTGTTGGGAAACAAGAACCAGTCATCAAATCATAGAACATGCATGGAACTTCATTGTTATTGCACATCAGCACTATCCCGTCCACTATTTGAAATGGAAGATATCCATGACATTTTATATTTATGTCTGTTGAAAGGTGTTACAACAAATTCCATTTGAATCCCCAGTGATCCTCAAAACACTCCAAACTTCGTTCAATAGTTGGTTGACCAAATATAAAATTATCCATTTCTGCAATAGACCAAACAGAGGTGGAACCATCATTTATGAGGCATATAAGTTGGTTATTGTATACTTCCAATGACATACATCATATGTCTGGGATTGGAACAAAAGAAAAACCCCACTGATTATTTAAAACATCCATCCAATATATTGTGTACCCATAGTAAGGGTAGTCTTCATAATTTTTGTCCAAATACAACCAATAAATTTTACTTTTATAGACCACTGCCT
>ML806411.1:211348-222807 GCA_009831015.1 Picea engelmannii
TTTCTATTAGATGATGAATGACTTACATTTATAGTTTATTCTGGGTGTAACCGAATCCTAAAGAAACGGATCTGATAACAAACTCTGATGACACGCGGTTCGTCTAGTTCTATTAATAGTATTTCTACATTATTATCCAACAGTGCTAACGTTGTAAGTCTTTAATTTAATATACTTATTTCATTTAATGGTGCTAACACTGTAAGCCTATAAGACATTACTATTAATATTATAATACAGAAGAAAAAATGGGTGTCGCGCCATTCAAATACGAGAAGTATGCATCTTAAATTAAATATACCTTTCGACCTTCATCAACCACAAATATGATAACTGGATGAGTTCGACATCGATTGGGATGTTTTTGATCAATACGACAATATGGTCTTGCTAAAGTTCAATCAAGTCGGTCAAAATATGATGCATACCTTCGACTTGCAGGCCGAATACCCTAAAAAAGACCAATGTTCAGAGCCATGGTCGTCCTTTCTTTTGTTTGATTGCATGGAATAGTTATATTCTTAATTCCAAAATTTGTTCCCACACTGTACATAATGGTTGTTGCAAAGAGTAGTATTGAATTTTGATATGTATAGAAATTGCACGATTTTGGTAATATGTGTTGATTTCACATTGGCATTTTCATTTATATCAAAATAGACACGATCATCATGTACTAAAACTTAGCCGGATTATCGAATTTCATTGAAATTATTGGATATATATTTAGATGCACGGGAAAGGCAGGGAAATTCAAGAAAATTTTGTTTCACAAATGGTTTCAAATCAACATAATGTAATATCAAAGAAAATTTATCTTGTAATGAGGGTACAAGGAATCGAGTCTCAGCGTTATGATTTGAATGCCATTTTATGACAAATATTCATTTGCATATAGTAAACAGGAACGAATGCAGGGACATAGTAAAACCTATCGACAATAAAGAATACTCGGCATTAAACGAGGTGTGAAGTACACACCTGTTCCCCAAAAGGTCGTGGAGTTTGATAATCAAGTGCTCCTCTTGAAGACTGATGTTGCGACGTTTGTGTTTGAGGTCAGGGCCGAGATACTTAAGCCACCTTAGCCTCATACATGGACAATATATACATTAGGAAAACATTACGAATTGATATTTTCTAAGAATGTACAGTACATTTCACATGCATGCAACTGTCTGTAAATTCATGCATGCAACTCTCTATAAATTTTAAAAACTGTAATTCTTACATATTGATTGCTTTGGCCAGAAAGTTCAAGAACCCATCCAGAAACTATAATGCGGCTAAATTTAAAAAACTTAAATTGCCAAACGCTCACAGAATGTGTGGCTTAGAGAATGCATTGCGATTAAGGTCGTGTAAGTTGTGGCATGAGAGGAAACTACAATTCGTGCATGCAGCTGTCTATAAAGCACCCATCCGTCATGTAAACAATAACACTTATTTTTCCTGCATGCAGCTGTGTCTAAATTTAAAAATATTAAATTGGCAAATGCTCACACAATGTGTGGCTCAAAGAATGTGTGGCGGTTTAGGTCGTGGCATGAGAGGGAGATTCAAGGTCGTCGCATCAGAGGGTGGTAATGCTTGCAGGTCGTGCGATCAGAAACGAATGGTGGCCTAACATAAAATATGGCATGCATAGATATTAATCCTTCTTAATCATTTCAATGTGTCAATTATATATGCTTACAGTATTTTTTTAATATGATTAGGTAAATATAAAAAAGTAAACATGTTAACGGATGCCATCATAAATGCAAGGAAGTTATGAGCAATAAATTTGGCTCATTGATTTTTGAGGACGACTAAGAATATGCTAGCATCTTCAATGCTTAGCCATCAGATTAGGGTTTAAGGTAAAATAAGGCTAAAAGATCATTAATTGTTCCCATTGCCAATAGGTGTATGCCTATCGATGTAATTAATTAATAATTAACTTTGCTAAAATTTATTTAATCTAACATAATCACTATCTTAATCAATTATTTTTTAAGTATGATTAACATAAAATATTGATTGACAATGTAAATTATTAAATATGTAGATCATATTCTAATAATTTATAGGTTCAAAGGGATTCCATTTAGTGGTGATAAATGTACAGTTTATTATTATTAACTGAGATTTAATTTTCGTAAGGTCTCTCCTCCCATAGGTTGTTTAGGTTGTTATGATGAATTGGACACTAATCATTATGGACATAATTACGGGTGACAAACAACATGCAAAAGCAACCACACTTTATGAGGGCCTAATAATAGGCAACCATGGTTTATGAGGGCTTAATAATGCTCAAGGAGAATGGGGTTAGAGAAGAAACAATTGTTGGTGATTAATCAATTGTCATTTGGTCCTTATCCCAACATTTGTTCCCTGAATCTTAGCCCATTAACTATGGCTTTGGTCTAAGACTTGCACAACTTGAGTTCTTCCAAATATTGAGAATCCATAATGAAAATTTGTGATTTCTCAATTGTCATTCGATTCTTATCTCAACATTCTTTCTATGAATATTAGCCCCACTAATTATGGCTTTGGTTCAAGACTTTGCAAAACTTGAGTTTTTCGAAATATTGAGAATCCATAATGAAAAGTGGTCATCAATTGTCAATTGGTCCTCATCCCAACATCAAGAAAAACATTGGTGAGTGCTTTAGTGAGGGACCCGCCACAATAAATTGGTTGGGTAGGTTATATTTCAAGCCCATTACATGAATTCATCATCCATTAAATTAAGGGGTCCGGTCATCAAAAGGTGTATAATGGCATGAATGAGAAGGGACATGGAGTTATCGCCCCACCATGATCAATTCATTGTTATAATTATGTGTCAATATTCACAATTATGAGTAGTATGATGGGGATGGTGTCTCGACCATGTGGGTTTGTTGTTATGATTTTATTTGTTGTATTGAATGTCATTGACAACATTTTTCTCTCAAATTGATCTATAAACTATTGTGGATATTCCATCAAAAAAGTTTGTCACAATAGATCTTATAATATTCTAGAAATATTAGATTATGTAATTTATTTCATTATATCCTAGATTAATCATTAGTATGTTTGTGCCTAAATTTATGAAATCATTGAAATATGAAAAAATGAAAGAATATGCAAATATAATCACCATCCACATAATTGAACAAAATATATATCTTGGGAAACCCGATATGGGAGAATACCCAGCTAAAACGTGGGGCCTACACTCTGCTCTCTTTTCCTTAGTTCTGAAAATTAAAATACAAAGAATGGGGCAATCACGATGGACTTTCCTATGAATTTATGACCTGAATGCCTACTACAAAATATTATTCCTACCTCTTCTATTATGCTCCAAAAACCAACTCAAATTCTCTTCTCAACTATGGGACATACAAAGTACAAAAGAAGACAAACCATTTTCTTCCTAGTTGTTCAGTATCTAACATAACCCGATAGTAATCTAGGGCTGGGGGTTTTGCATCCTTGACACTTGATTACTAATAAGGTTTTGGAACTTCTATAATATTTTTGAAAGTCCACATGGGTTTACCCCCACATGTGAATTATGGTTGCCGACATGCCATCCACTCGATGACATCATTGTCAACTAGATAGGTCAACTTATGGAAAGGATAACTTATGCATGCTAACTCGAATTAAGGAACGTTTCACACTATTGGAAAGGTCTCAATGTGCAGAACAATGTCAATGGGTTGAAAGCTACACTTGCAAAGTTTTGACCCTAAAACATGACATTTGATGCATGAAAATAGCTCTAGAAGGTTCCATATCTCAAATCTCCAAACTAGGACTTGCCACTAAAATAGGCCCTGCAAGATGATTCCTCCAATTTTTCCACCTGGAAAGTACCAAGATATATGGAAAATTATATAATGATCCAATTCAGACCATACCTATACATTTTGGGAGGATTTGGGTCCCCATAATATTTTATTGAATGCAGCAATGAAAAGTTTCCTCTACCTCCTCCCTGGAGTACCATTTTTCCTTACCTGGAAGTTACCATTTCAACCCAATGTGCCAAAGGTCGTCCTACCCCTCTCTATTATTTCTATAACTCTTTTACAAAATTATATCTTTTTCCAACTCCGTCTGAGCTTCTGGTGCTAGTTCTTCTATGGTAGATAGGACCTGCTCCTTAGTTTCTTGATCCAACATGGAAGGCTCATATAGTTTCATATTCTTCACATTCACTATTGAGTAAATGTACATATATGGGGGTAGAATCAATCTGTAGGCATTGTCACCCACCTTATCCAATACCTCAAAAGGTCCATACCACAGAGCCTTGATTTTTTTAGCAAGACACTCTAGTATTTTCTTGTTCACTTATAACTAAACATTGTCTCCCACCTTGAATGACTATTTTGTTCTATACTGATCATGTTTGTCCATGTACCTTTCTTGTGACTTACTAAGTGTCTCATATACCAACAAACAAATCTTCCTATTATTTTCAACAAACTTCTTTACTTTCAATGCTTCTCTTTTGATGCCTTCCCTCATTCCTCCTCCTTATCTATAGACAAGATCCAAAGGTGAAGGTGACAAATATCAAAAGAAAGTTTCAAAAGCGGACTAACCATTAGAAGTATGGTTTTCTCTATTATAAGAGTGTTGAATGTGTAAATTCTAACCTTGTACAATGTCTACTCTAAACAGATATTCAGAAAAGAACAGAAAATATACAATGACAAATACAAACATTACATAGAGATTTTTCCCCTGGAAACCCAAACTGGGAAAACCAACATATATTATATTCATTCATTCTGTTACATTGTTTACAACACAATATACATATAAGAGCCAACAACATCTAAAATGCTAACCCAATGAACTCGATTAGTCCAAAACCTTAATTCATTAATCAAAAATAGAAAACCATCGGCAAAAACCATGTGCCGAAAAAACCATCTAAATACATGACACATTTCCTGAGGTAGAAATTCTTTTTTAGGGGGCGCTGCCCCTGGACCCTGTGCTAGGGACTTCTCCCCCCTACACCCCCCTGTGCACCCGATGGATACGCTTAGACACTACTACTTTTCCAATGAATATAACACATACCCAACATTCTCCCACTTCTTGTTTTCTTTGCATACATGGGGTTACAAGGTTACATAGTCAAAAATCCAGGGCAACAATGCCCATGGATCCTCTACACCAAGAGAACTTCTCAGTGCTCACAAATTTTATTAATGGGTATGAAACATTCTTCAAAGTGTCCACCTTCATCAGTGATACTTCTTTTCTTCAATCATGTCTCTCACAAAGTGATATTAAACATCAATGTGCTTTGTCTTTGAATGATAAGCAGGGTTCTTTGCCTGAAAAATTGCACTCTGACTATCACACTCTATCCTTACAGCTTGTTATACCAACCCAATACCTGAACACAATATTTGTAACGATATTGCTTCCTTACTTGCATGAGTGGCTGCCATGTATTCAGATTCTGTAGTTAAAAGTGCGACTACAACCTGTCTTTTGCTCATCCAGCTTATTTCTCCTCCAAACAGGTTAAACACATACCCACTTATATATCTCCTACGATCCAAATATCCATCCCATTCTGCATCCACAAATCCATCTATATCGACCACTCTGTCCAATCTCGGTCTTCCTTCGTAGCACAATGCATAGCTAGCAGTGCCACGCAAATACCTGAAAACTCCCACTGCATGTGCAATGTCCGATCTAGTACATACCATTGCATACATCAAACTGCCAACTACAATCGCATATGGAACATGAGACAAATCCTCCTCTTCTTCATGTGTCTTAGGACACTGATCCGTAGATAACTTTACACCAACAGGAATAGGCACCTTGACCGGTTTACATTCTTGCATATTAAACCTCTGCAATATCGTCTCGACATATTTTCTCTGATTTAACCACAGTTTCCTCTTTTTTTTATCTCTTTTAATTTCCATGCCCAAAATGAAATTTGAAGCAGCAAGATCCTTCATGACGAATTTAGAGGACAACTGAGTTTTCACATCCTAGATAATCTCCTTGTTGTTTCCTATCAGCAACATGTCATCCACATACAAGACCAAATAAATCAAAAGATCAGCAGTTAATTTAGAATACACACAGTGATCCTCTTTGCTTCTTGTGAAGCCAAGTCCCAGCATATAAGTATCAAATTTTTGATACCACGTCCTTGGTGATTGTTTTAAACCATACAGGGACTTTTTCAGCTTCCATACTAGGTCCTTCTTTCCTTTCACATCATAACCTTCTAGTTGCTTCATAAGGATTTCTTCTTCCAGATCCCCATGCAGGAATGTTGTCTTCACATCCATCTATTCTACTTCAAAATCAAATGCAGCAACAACATATAATAGAAATATTATAGAGGTTAACTTGGAAACAGGAGAAAAAATCTCACCAAAATCAATTCCTTCAACCTGGGAATAACCCTTTGCTACTAATCAAGCTTTGTATTTCTCCACTTTTCCTTCTACATTCAGCTACTTTTTAAATACCCATTTGTTGTCAATGGGATTTCTTCCAGTTGGAAACTCCACTAGATCCCAAGCATCATTCTTATCCAAAGATGCCATTTCTTCTTCCATGGCCCTTTTCCAATGATTTCCATCCTCTGAATCCAGTGCCTCCCTGACAGTTCTAGGATCATCAGCAATAATAGACAAAGCAAAATTTGAACGAAAATCAAATGGACTATACCTTTCCAATAGCCTTCTTTCATGATCCGATCTCTTCAATACTGGAGTATGAGGATCTTCTTCTTCTGATTCATGTTCTTATGTAGAGTCTACTTCATCATCCTTTAAATCAAACTCTATCTTCTATGTTTCTTCCTTACTTCATAGGACTTCTTTTTTAACAACATCCTTCATTTCTCTAAATACCACATATCGGCTATACACTACCTTCTTAGTTTATCGGTTCCAAAGCTTATAACCTTTGAGACCATCTTTATATCCAATACAGATACAATTTCCATCCTTCTTATCCAACTTACTCTTGTTTTCCTTTGGAACATGAACATATGCATCGCAGCCAAATACCTTAAGATGTGTGAGAGAAGGTTCCTTACCAGTCCATACCTCTTGTCGAGTCCTGTCACCCAACGCTGATGAGGGTGATCTGTTGACCAGATAACATGCAATACCCACTGCCTCTACCCATAATTGTTTCCCTAACCTAACACCACTGAGCATGCACCTTGTTTTTTCCATCAGCATCATGTTCATCCTTTCTACAACTCTATTCTGCTGAGGTGTATATGGAGTAGTCTTATGCCTTGCTATGCCGCACTTCTTATAGAGTTCTTCAAATTCATTCCCATAGAACTCTCCATCATTATCTGTTCTCAGCACCTTAATTCTTTTCTCTGTTTGATTCTCAACAGGAGCCTTAAACTCTTTAAACCTGTCAAAGACTTCAGATTTCTTCTTGAGGAAATATATCCAAGTTTTCCTCGAGAATTCATCTATAAATGAGACATAGTACATAGATTTTCCTAATGATGGGACCCACACAGGTCCAAAAACATCACTGTGAACTATTTGTAAAATTCCTTCTACCCTCGTTGCACCAGAGGGGAATCTTACCCGATTCTGCTTCCCATATAGACAATGTTCACAGAAACCAAAATCCAAAGAGCAGTTAGACATACCTTCAACCATACCTTTACCATGTAGTAGTCGAAGGCCCTTCTCTCCGATATGCCCCAGTCTTTGATGCCACAACTATGACATCCCCCCCCAAAAAATATATATATATATATTTAGAATTTAAATTGCGGGAAATTTATTTCCATTTTTAGTAAATTCAAAATTGGAAATTTTTTGCCATTTATGGAAATTCTGAAATTCTGAATTTTGAATTTTATAATTGTAATAAATGATTTTGACTATTGGTCAGAGATATGATTTGTCCCAACTAGATATTGGACTATGACACTTGTACGGAAAACAAAATATTTTATATTAATTGCAGGAAGACAAATGGAACAGCCATGTTAAAAGTAGCTGACCATGACTCCATGAGTGGGGAAGATGTTGGAACTACCCCTGGGTTGTTTTTCACAAGTGGAAAACTAATGATTTGGCCATTGGCAGCCCCTGAAAATCATGGATTTAAGAAGCTGCAAAAATCCCAATAAAGGGAAAAGACCTGGGAAAGTTACAAATAAGCATATGTGAGGAGGCAGGACGCTGCTAAGTATGATGGGGAAAGAGTCTAGTTCTTTTTTCCTTTTCTACTTGTTGTTATGAACATTGGAAGGGTGTGAGGCAAGGAGAAAAGGGACTGAATTGAAGGACTTTGTTGTAGATGGATTTCCAAGTTCACCCTTATGGACTCATGGTCAGGCTAGGGGGTGAATCAGGCAAGAAATTGTGGATGCTCGGTTCTACGTTTGGGAGTAACGTGGTTGTTCCCTTTGTTTTCTCTGCAAGATAGTTCATATATGTTACTCTAAACTCCATCTATCTAAATGAATTGTTTGTTAGATATACTGTTCATGTTATAGTTATACAGAAAAGAGTTATGGTTTTGTTTTAATGATTGTATAACTGTTGTAAGTCCTTTCCTGTACCTAAATAATTCAGTATTCTACCTCTATTGGATGAATTAGTTTTTGTTTTAATGGGATCATTAACGATGATATTCATGCAATAATCTAGACAACGACAATTTGAGAATTCAGTAAATAGACAGTAGGATCTAATGGTAGATTTATTTTTTGAAGTCATTTTTATTTCAAAAGAATATATAGAATCGAATACCTAACAGTGACCGAATAGCAGTAATGTATGCGTACATACGATTCCAAACTTTAAACAGAGTCAGGTATAAATATCAATGAACAAACAGAGTGTGTGTGTGTGTGTGTGTGTGTGTGTGTATATATATATATATATATAGGTTTTCCAAACCTTAAATGGAGTCGAATAAACATGAACAGAGCGAATACATATATATAGGTTTCAAAACCTTAAACAGAGTTGAATATACACATCAATGAATGAACAGAGTGAATATATATATATATATATATATATATATATATATATATATATATATATATATATATATATGCGTAAGTGTATTCCAACCTTTAGAAAGAAACACAGAGTCGATTAGGTAACAATGCACGAACAAAGTTATATACGCATATTTCTATGTTTTCAAACTTAGCAAAGAGTCGAACATGTCTTAGTGCATGAACATAACTATTACATGCTCAGATAAGTTCAAACTTTAAAACAGAACCGAATATTTAACAATGAGCGAACAACTCTAAAATATGATTTTATTCCATTCTGTAAATTTCAATCATGGGGTTGAAACATAAGGAGTGAAATAGAATACAAGAAAATTCAAGACGGTGGCATTTTCCATTACATAACAACTAGCAAACAATTGCTTCATATTTTGTCAGAAAGTTTTCCAAGAAATGTCCAATTAGACAGTTTCAATAACAGAAGACTACACAGGCTGTCATCAACAAGATCCAACAATAATGGCCAGTATGACTAGTAAATTGTTCTGAATACATTGAATCACAGGGGTAATGTATAGAGCGTCGAAGATAAGCTGTTCCCAAAATAGTCATCACAGCAAAACACTACGAACATAATCAGGACTTCCATGCTTAATATTTTTTTTAAGGAGCAAGTTGAGAGCCATTTGTTTATGGAATCCAAGTACCTTTTTCATGTTGAACAAAATCTCATACCTACGTCGAGGAGAGAACACCCCTGCACTCGGCCATCACAGGAAAATGTTAGAAAAATATTCAACTTCAATTTATAAAAATCAAATAGATGAGGTCCACAGGGATGCCAGACTGCTTAACTTAAAAACACCATGACCTCTAATGGTTGTTCTTGGTTTGTAATCATGACCCTGTCCAGGGAAAGTGATGCCTGGAACTTCTAGTGGGTACCTCGTAACAAACAAAGTCCCACCATTAATACAACGATACCCCTTTCATGCAGAGATTTAAACAAAAAGGGTTAACAAAGGAAGTAATACTGTGAATTCAAGAAGAACAATTTTACATAAATAGAACTTTGCACGAACATATATGAAGAATCTGAGAAACGACATTATATATATATAGATACGAACAATCAACTTGCCAGGAAGTATTCCAGAAATAATTTACCAGCAGGCCATCACTATACTACAAATAGAATGTGTCAAACACAGAGGAGGACAATACAATAGACCCTTGTGTCTCTCTGTGATGAATGGATAAACCCTTTCGATGCTACATAGGTTTGCCTCCAAAATAGTTTCCATTCTCAGAGTTAAGTAAAAGAATAGGAAGAAATCCACGGGACACAAACAGAGGGCGCATGGCCACGGTGGTATAAAGTAAGGACTCTCAGTGTTAACCTCTACCCCGGTCTACATTGTAATGATGGGAGAGATCACATAAACTCTTATTCCTATTACAGAAAGTAAAAATTCTCTTAATCACACTCATGAACCCTATGTTTCCTTTTTTTTTAAAACTTAGGATTCGATAGTTCCAAAGGGGATTACTAGGTAGACGGAGGTTGTTGTTGACATCACCAACGAGGATCGCAGAGGCAAAAACCCTCTCTTGTGCAACAATGCTCAGTACAAAACCTCCTCTATGAAATCACAAGAACAAGAATGAGACTGCAAAACCCTAGAGGGACAATCAACACCCTTATCCATTCGGAAGTACAAGCCATGTGCTAGGGCTTGATTGGCGCATCAGGATTGGGAGGAACAGGGAACGAGGCATTGGGACAAAGGCCAATTTAATTCCAGGTCAGAGTCTTAACTCCCCCTGACAAATGCACCTACCTTCCTGTTGGTTGTGGAGCCTGATTATCTTCCTGATGTAGAGGTCCTTTGTTTTCAGCCGTGTCTATACCCCATGAAGTATTTACACCCTAGAAGTATGTACACTCTTCCACGCGGGGGAGTGCAGAGGGGGGGTACTCCCTCTGCGGGGTCCGGGGGGGAGATCCCCTCAGCTGGGGGGTCTGGGGGCAAGCGGGCCCCCAGCGGGGGTTCGGAGGCAGCGTCCCCCGATGGAGGTTCGGGGGCGAAGCCCCCGAAGCAAAAATTGCCTTATAAAAGTATATTGTAATTTCATTGTAAATCTGGATCGTTCATTATAAGGTCGCAGATCTAACGGTAGTGATTATGTTAGGGTTTTTTTTCCCTAGAAGGCAACCCTCTTTTATGAGGGAAATGTATTGTGGCTATGTATGTGGGTGAATATTGTATTTCTGAGAGAGGAGACTGTGAGAGAAAGAAGAGGAAGTTACAGCGGGTTTTGCTGGATAATAATAAAGGAAGGACCTGGCAATTTCTCTGGTGGACGTAGCCCACACTGGGTGAACCACGTAAATCTGTGTCTCTCTTGTATTGTGTGTCTTCTGTGTTTTTGTTTTTGCATTTGTTTTATTTTATTGCTC
>ML806411.1:236273-253382 GCA_009831015.1 Picea engelmannii
GTGATAAAAAAAATTTGAAAAATAGTCATTAGAAATCTAACACAATTCTTCACAAGTTTTGTTTTTACGGTAAAGTGAAATTCTAAATAAAAAAAATACTTTTATATGTCGGAAGTTGAATAACTTGTGAAAATACAGTTTTTGTTTCTCATAAAACAAGCAAAAGTGTAACCCACCTTCATGATTTCACCCGTGGTTCCAACTCAAGAAAATGATTTGCTGCATGCTTTGCCAGCTTCATTCTTCCATGGAATCAACAAACAACAAGTAAGCTTCCCTAAACCAAAACACTGGATCAAATGGAATTCCATTGAGAAAGTTCAACGCGAGGCTATCCCAATTGAGAAGGGAAACCATGCAATTGTAGTGCCCCTCTCTTGGTGTGATGACATAGACTTCACTCATGCTCTTGTCATCATTCCTTCAATCGGGATTTTACTCTATTTTCCCAAAGTTAGGTAGATTTTGGTGTTTTCTATACTTTCTCCATGAACTATCACCAAAAAATATTTATAAGCTATCAAAATCCACCTATTATGACCTTTTGTAAAAGAAAAATCTATGTAGTTGATTCAACTTTCTCATTTATGGTCTTAAATTCTATTATAGTATTAACCCGAACACTTAAAATCAAACAAATTTCCAATAGAATTTCTCTCCATAACATATCGCTTGACTGTTATATATGACTCAAGAAAAAAATATGTTGAATTTGATTTTCCATGTACAAACTATGAAACTTGGAATTATAAGTCATCACTTGGTTTCCTCCACTAGAGGGTGTGGATTTGCAAAGACTATACTAGAATGTAAGGCATGAACTAGCAAACCTTTAAGCCAATGTCTGTGGAAAATACACATCACTTTTAATGGTGTCCACCCATTGCAATTTTCTATATAGGTACATTTGACCAAAGAGTAGCTAAGCAAACTCTAGCCTTCACAACGCGCTGGAAAAATATACACAATCTGGAGGTTATAGAATGTCTCTATAAAAGACAATGTAAATGAATAGGCATAAGAAAAGTGTCCATAATATAAACATTTTAACATGTATTGTAAATCCTTCAGCTAACACCAACATTCCAAAGGGGAATCAAATCCAAACTTGCAACACTATTGGCTTTTCCATGTTCTTCATTCTTAAAGAGTTAATTTCTAGTGTCTCTCCTACTTGATGTTTTCATGGAAGCAGTCATTAATTCGTCCTAACAAATCTAGCATTTACCATTTCATTCACAAATGTGGTAGCCAAGCATTGCTTGAGAATGAGGCGACTATTGTGCAAATAGAGCCATGTTAGTTATAAGAAATAGAAGCCTCCTTATTAAAGGAACCTTTAAGTTTCCATCCAGAACACTTCAATCAATGACATAGGAAAAACTCCAAAGTAACTTTTCTAGCTCTCTCAGAGTCAATTCATGCCAACAGATAAATGAAGTTCTTCATTTTCCATATCGCTAACCCTGCTATGTTCTTCATGTCTTATTTTATCGTGGACTTTACGATGCTCTTATTATAAAATAAATTTAAGACACAACCTTTACATTTAGATGAGAATGAATTTACAGAGGAAAACAAAATCCCGAGATTATATTGGCATTTTTTTGTTGTTGTTTAATTTGCTGACCTTGATGCTATTTTTAACATCCCAGAAGACAACTTCTCTACAATCCATGAATCGGCGGTAGTTTATGGCCATATTGATTTTGGTACCGTGAAAAATCAAACCCTTCTTGATGTAATGTATAAAATTGTAATTAGTGGGACAATGCCATTGGTAGATTGCAAGGAGTTTGAGCGTAAATTGGTGGTACCATCTAGCAAGCACACTCAAAATATTTCTCCCCTGCACTCTGTTTTTATCCCATGCAGGTTCAACGTTTGAACTTGGATTTGATACCACTTTGTGGTGTATGCTAGGATGGTGGGGTATTGGGGAATTTCACTAATTTTTTTTTAATATTCACTAAAATATCCACATTTAAATCAAACATATAACATACAAAGCCATAGCAAAATCACTATATAATTCACAACATAGAATTTAACATAAACATAGGAACATAATACTTATCTCTTAAAAAATCATCAATTGATTGTAGACCTACGATGTTCTACCTAGCCATAGATTTCATTGCTCATAAACTCTTAGCAATGGATCGTGCCCGAGCTAGGCTATGACTCCACCAGAGCAAAGGATTCATAAGCCAACCATGGTCCACAATCAACCAACCATGGTCCACAATCAGTACCGACATTGTTTAGGCTAAGGTACCAAACCTCAACAACATCCCAACCTATAGTCTTTCATTCCTCATCAGCGTGTACAACCCAAGGTAGTGTGCCACCTTCTCCGCAAAACAATCCCTCTAGTTGCACCATTGCCCTTCTAGCGCTCTAACACAAGCCAACCAAGAATTCTCATAACATTGTTTCTCCAAGAATTTCAACTTCCCTCAAAAATCTCCACTTACCCTCCAGTTCTCATATTGGGGAACCTATCCCCGCACTTCTTCCTCCAGGAATCCAAGCTTCTCTAAGGTAACCTAAAGAAAAGTGTACACACATTCAAATCCACCTAGGATTCACAAGGAAAAATCTATAATATATGATTACCATATTCCCCATAGCAACCCCTGTAGTCAACATGGTAAGAAATGAAATGAATAAAATAAAATGGAGAATTAAGTGAAATTACCCCTTTTAAAATATGTATGTTCATTTTTATATTAATATTGTTATATAATGTAATAATATAAAATCTTATATTACTATATAATATAATAATATAAAGGCTTAAGGAATTATTATATTATATTTCCTTAGCCTCCCATCCCACTCGTGGAGTCTTAGCCCCCATAATGGTGTGCAATCATGGTGTTATTTTATTAATTATTGCATATAAACAATTTATAATATAGGCTTTCTACCTTTCATCATCTTTATAGGCACTCCAACCCAAACATACTCACTTATCAGCTTAAGTATCATATGTACAATATATTTACAATTAGGTAATCAAGTTGGGTTATTACAAAGTGCACCTAGACCTATTCAAAGAACATGATTGTTTCTTCTTTTCCCTTGATAGTATTTTTACAAGGCACAAGGATGCACCTCTTGCTAAAACTTTCAACTACAACAAACATATATTCATATCCATTATTGCTTGTCAGCAAGCACCAACAAAATCCATGGAAATGAATTTAGGGTTGAGTAGGTATAGGTAAGGGATTGTATAAATTTTCTTCTTATTACTAGGCTTGTTAGTACAACAAAGCACACATCCTCAAATATAGCATGATACATATTCTTGCATTGTGGGCCAATACATATACCTTTGTAAATTGACAATTGTTTTTCCAACACAAAAATGTCTTGCAACCTTGGATGTGTGAGCCTCTCTAGTAATATGTAATATTTCACCTTTTGGGGACACAAAGCTTGTGTAGCTTGTACAACAACTCATTCTATTGATGATAGTCATCCTTATTGTCACCTTATTCTACATGAATTCGTCCATATAGTTGTTGAAATGCATCTTTGAATTTTTCATCTTCTATATATGCCTATTGTAATGCATCATGGGTAAAATGATCCAAGATCCTAAAGTTGTAATCTTGGATGTGGGTGGCCTTGAAAGTTAGTCTACCAACTTATGAGTGATTCCGTTCTTATACTTGATGACTAGATTAAATTGTTATAAAAACCTCATCCACTTGTAATGTATGATTTGTTGAAGGTTATGATTTCATTTCCCATCATATTAGTGATCAATGAGAATAATGATTTCCTGTCCCATCATATTGATGATCAATGTGAATGATGGTTTCCTTTCAGATCAAATAAAAAGGCTTCCACCCTTTAACATCTTATTGATTTTCATATAAAAAATCAATTTTTTTTTTTAAATCTTATTCATTTTCATTTTAATAATTTCAATTATAAAAAAATATATAATAACAAATTCAAAAACAACTGACAACACATTAATTTTATCTAATTTATTTAAATGTATTAACTAAATAAAAATTAACACATATTTTTACTCTTTAAAAAACTAAAAATACATGCTGTTATGTAGCAACGCGCTCCTTGGATGGTCGTACTCCAGGTACATCAATCTATATAATGGAATCCTCTTCAATCTTATAGGCATCTTATGAAAATGTCTTGATAGGAGTACATTTATTGGAAAATGACACATTTAATAGGTTTTCAATCTTTAATGTTTTTAAACATTCGAATAAAAAATGAATCTGTGTGATTCCAACAATTTATTTTATATATAGATATATTTAATTATATTTAAAAATGTTAAAAATGTTGTAGTTTAAAAGTTTTATATATTTGAGTTGTTAATTTTGTATAATCATAATGTTTATGAATTTTTAGCATGCTGAAATCTTGAGTGGTTAGTTTTGTATAATTTGAATGTCCTAGAGATTGTTAATATATTGAAACCATTTATACAATGAAAAATACAGTTTAAACAACAAAAAATTATGATTTCTTACAAATTTATTTCACCTCATTCGAACTAAAATAATTAGAAAATGTTGTTGATTATTTAATTGACACATTTTGGATGATTAACAAAAATTTCTCATTGTAATTAAATTTTGGTTGAGAACGCGTTCCTTCAATATACTGAGAACGTGTACGCCTTTCAATAGGTGTATGCCTTTGACGTAACTAATAGTGTATTATATTGAGTATAAAGCTTGTCATAGCAGAAGATACCACATTTGACCAGCATTTAGCATTTCAGATTTCACCTCCTCTCCCAAGAAAGCTAAGGTGAGTATACCAAGAGCGAATAGAAGTAATTCAATTCCAGCAATCGGCTCCAAGCATGTAGATGCGCACGAAGAACCCTAGCGGTTTAGAGTAATCTCTTGGAACGATGGGTGTATTCTGGCAAGTTACTTTCGCTATGCAACCCATGTTCAAGCGTTTTAAGTAGGCCCAATATAACCGATGATAACGGGATAGAAAATGAAGCAAGCCATTTTTTCAGGGCTCATGATTTTGCATATTTAATCTGATTTCCCTTCCATCAAAAGGTGTTGTTTAGACCAATTGACCGAGTTTCTCTTGAAGTTCCTGGTGACGGCCTCCACGATCCATCTACCGTAGTCGGCCTTGAATATTTGGACTCTCTGAGTAAGTATGTACATATTTCCACTCGTTTGTTTTTTAAGAATAATGTTAAATTAACAGTTAAAATCAGTGTTACAGGAAGATGGTGGCATAGGTAGATGGCATAATCCAAGCTAAAGAAGATGCTGTCGGATTTTGCTATTTTATTGGAAAAGCAATAATCCAACTTGTGGCTAACGAGAGCGGGATTTGGAACGACAGAATTAAAGGCTTTGGAGGGTACCCAGTGACGGATTCAATCATCCCATGCAGTCTTCGGTCTTGTGGAGGTTGCCAGGCCAGGCATAAGAACCAACAAGGTAATAATAATCATACTGGTTGCACTTCCAAATATGAGTTTAATAAATAGCTTATGATGATTTTAACTCTTTCGAAAAATTCGATTTCCTTTTATTCTTTGTCAAATGCCATTTCCAATTGCGGTTTAGGGTATATGTGTATTGATACCCTTAGGGTAACTTGAAACTGCAAACTGTAATTTATATTTGAAATTTTATTTATACTAATTTGAAACTCTAATTTATATTTTTATTTATTTGAAAGTGTAATATATATTTAGACAAAAGTTATTTAATATTTTCAAAGTATTATTTTTTATAATAATTGTATTTCTATTATTTTTAAAAAGTTGTTTAATATTTGCAAAGTAGTGTTCTTAAATTTGTATTAAAATAATTTTTAGAATTAAAAAAAAAACCTTACCCATACTCTTAGATTAATGATCAATTATTGTACACTGTCAACTTGCGTAAGTCCCCTTCCCTCCAAAGGGTTGCTTGACCTCTCGATCTAGGATCGTTCAAGTCGTCAAATCAAATGGTTTGTTGGCTCTTGATGGAACCGTTTTAACTTGGCACAGGCCCTTTACTTTCTCGACGTGGTTATGTAGCACCCACAGACCCTCTCTTTAGCATTTTTCATCTCTTAACGACAACGTCGCTAGCTCCCTTTGCTAGGCTTCCTCCTTGACGTGACTACGGTTTACGACCATGGGTCAGCTCCCTTTGCAATTCCGTACTTTGGAACTTTCGTGAGTTGCTTTCTCCCTCTTTCTTGATTTCTGAATCAGCGAATTCTTCAGGACCAGATCTACGGTCCATGCTCTTCTCGTGATCAACGGTTGTGATCGACTTCGTGAGTCCTTTCTTCTCCTGACTCTACCTTCTCCTTCTGACTTGTGAACCAGCGATGTAATGATCCTTTGCCACGCGTACTACCTCGATGGACGGCTAGGATTACTTCACTACCCAACTCTTTGGGTGTTCTCCTCTTGGATTTTCTCCGAAGGGTTCCTCCTCTAAAATGTGTGGATCTTAGCCATGTCTCTTCCCAGATCCAATGGTCTGGAATGAAATCGCTCTTCGCGACTTTGCGAAGACCTTTGTTTTCTTCCGGCAAACCTCCCGAAGATCCCTCTCCCGAACTTCTCGATCTTCTGCCACTTGTATCATCTTCAACGATGGATGATTTCTCTGTCTTCGGGACTTCGGCAAGTCCTCGACTCCTTTGCACACTTAGTGCAAATTATTTCTTTCAAGACTTAGACTATTATCGAATACTTTATGCACTCCTTGTAGAGTTCTGCGTAAACTCTTTTGTGACTTTGCTCGGCTTGAAAACCTCCAAGGTTCCCAGTTCCTCTGCGTCCTTTAGTGGAATTCTTCTTGCCCTCCTGACAGTCTCCTTCTCTCCTTCCTGAGCTTGTAAGGTAAACTTAAAACACCATAGGCACACTCCTTGCACTTGGCTTAGTTCTTCGATGGCTTCTCCCCTAACCTCATGGAAAGGTTTAAGGCATGTCATTTCCTTTGTCAATGCACTTCTTGCAAAGCCTTCCTTCACTAGAATGTTCAACAATTATGGGATTCTCTCACACCTCCAACCGTGTTTCTTCTGTGCATGCTCACACTATCTCGATGCCCTCTTGGAAAAATATTTTAGATTGTTTCGTAACACTGAACTCTGCTTCTCCCCACAGAGTCTCTCCTTCCAAGGTACTTAACCACCTTGACAATTCTCCCCGAGTTTGTGAATTAACCTGGTGCGCCCTCGTGGCAGCTTCTCTTCTGATTCGACTGAGTTCAAACACCCACTCTTTGTGTCAGCTCACAGAGTTTCCTCTCTCTGTCGCGCACTCCTTGCACTTAGCCTAGAAAACCAGACTTAACTCAACACACTCTCGGATAGAAAAGTGTATCTCTATCCCTGCAGACGATTGCTAACATTCATCTACAATTCATAAACATGTAAATGACATTCATAACACATCCATTACACGGAAACATAGAAAAGGAAAAACTGCCATTTTCTATTAATGGTAGAACGTCAAATTACAATTGTGGAGTCCGAGCTAGAACTAAGTCTCGCTTCTCTATGTTTCTGTCCCTACAACCCGAAAAACCTCTTCTTGGCAATAATACAGAGATTTATACAAGAGGGGCTCGACGATATTCCCTCGCAAGATTAAACTAGTGGTGTCAAATCACCATTCAAAAATGCCTATCGAAAGGACAATTTACAATGATGGAAATCTGCTCCGAATCGGATGCAGATCCATTCTTCTGTCAACCACTTAATGGAGACCTTATCTCCATCTTGTGTGAAAGCACACTTTTTCTCTTCCACCTTGTCTTCATGAAATTCCTGGATCTCGCCTTCGATTCTCGAGGAAAAATGAGAGGGTGGTGCCTCTCCTCTCTTAAATGTGCACCATGCGTGAAATCTGACTATCGCATGTTGAGGTAGAGAGATTCTCCTGCATCATACTCCATGGCTATGAAAATCATGAGCTCCTGCTCATGAGCTTCCAGCGTGGTTGAAATCCTCTTGGATCCAAAACTTTCTCTTAGAGTTGTCTATCAGCTCCTCAGCTTCGCTGCTTCTACTCCTGCATCATCCTCGTTGCTCATGTAGGTTTCCTGTTGCTCAGCTTCCTTGTGCTAACCAATTCCTCTACCGACTCCAACATTAGCTTCCTTATCTCCTCAACTACTTCGTCCAACTGCTTTATCGACTGACCTTCCTACTGCAGACTAGCTTGTTGCATTCCTTCCTTGTTCATGGGAAAATCATGTTGATTTCCCAAGTCATCGTCTCCATCTCTCGTGGTCTTGACTTTCCACCCTGCTGCATCATCCACTTCTACAGTCTCAATATTGAACTGTCGTTCAGCTACTTCCTCTGATAGATTAATCCCTGTCATTTCCTTGACTGGTTATGTTCCAGCTTCCACCAACTACAACGCGTGCTAGTGTATCTCCTCCGGCATGGCTATCTCTCGACAGCCACCTTTTGGTTCTAGATTGCCCAACCAATCCTCCAGTTCCTTTAACTCTAATTCTCACTGAGTGAGTAACTCAACTTGGTGTTCTCCTTCTATTGGGACAGACATTTATATTTGTTCCTCTTCTTCCATGGCAGACTGAGCTTGTTGTCTTCCTGTCGCATTTGCAACATTTGTGCTAGCCTCTCCTTGGCTACTTCATAGGAATATATCGACTCCTCCAATGATTAGAACACTCCCCTGATCCTTCTCTTTGATGGTGGATGTTTGCAAATTCTCATCATCTTCATTCACACGGCTCGCAGCTCCGCGCGAATCTCCATCTGAGTGAGTTATTCCCTCCTTCTCCTCTTCGTCTGTCAACTCCCCCTGTTGACATGAACTCTCAATTGATTCCATCTCATCTCCCTTGCCCTCTTGGCAATCTAGGATGTCTCCTCTGCCCACCTAGCAGTTTACGAGATCCATTGATCCCTTCTCATTGCTCACCTGACAATCTATGAGACCCTTTCCAGATCTCTTTCCCTCGTAACTGGGGTTTTCATCATGCCTCAACCATCTTCTTAACATCTGTCATTGCCTTCTAGTCAAAAAATTATAAACAGACCATCTGGTTGTTCTCTTCAAAGGCCATTCATACCTCGAGTGCACCTTTGACTCCTGCTGCATCTTGAATGCAAGTTTCTCCATCTACGCTTAGATTTCACCTAGATCCTTGTCCATCTCTATCTTTCTCTTCTTCGTCTTTAGTGGCCATCTTCACCTTTTACCTACCCTCCTAGAATGTTTGTTGTTCACTCTGCAACTGAAAGCATCTTCAACTTCGCCTTCGCCTGAAATCTAGAGACGAAAACCTGCTATGATATCACTTGGTATAAGACTATCTCCTCCTTCACCTAGTGTCTTTAGGCAAAATACATCTTTGATACCACTCTGACGCAAACCCCCTTCCCTCCAAAGGGATTCTCGACCTCCCGATCTAGGATCGTTCAACTTGCCGAACCAAATGGCTTGTCAGGCTCCTCATGGAACCGTTTTAAATTGACACAGGCCCTTCACTTTCTCGACATAGTTATGTAGCACTCACAGACCCTCTCCTTAGAAATTTTCAACTCTTAACGCCAACGCCGCTAGCTCCCCATGCTAGGATTGCTCCTTGATGTGACCACGGTTTACAACCATAGGCCAGCTCCCTTTGCGATCTCGTACTTCAAAACTTTCATGAGATGCATTCTCCCTCTTTCCCAATTTCTGAATCGACAAATTCTTTGGGACCAAATCTATGGTCCACGCTCTTCTCGCGATCAACGGATGTGATTGACTTCGTGAGTTCGGACTTCATGAGTCCTTTCTTCTCCCGACTTTGCCTTCTCCTTCTAACTTGAAAACCAACGATGTGTTGATCCTTTGCCACTCATTCTACCTCGATGGATGGCTACGATTACTTTGCCACCCAACTCTTCGGGTGTTCTCCTCTTGGATTTTCTCCGAAGGGTTCCTCCTCAGAAATGCGTGGATCTCTGCCATGTCTCCTCCCAGATCCAACGGTCCGAAATGAAATCGCTCTTCTCGACTTTGCAAAGACCTTTGTTTGCTTCCGTCAAACCTCTTGAAGTTCCCACTCCCAAACTTCTCTATCTCCTACCACCTATCTCCTCTTTGACAATGGATGATTTCTCCATCTTAAGGACTTCAGAAAGCCCTCTAATCCTTTTCACACTTAGCGAAAATTATTTCTTTTGAGACTTAGACTGTTCTCGAATACTTTATGCACTCCTTGCAAAGTTCTGAGCAGTCTCTTCTGTGACTTTTCTTGGCTTGAAAACCTCCAAGGTTCAGAGTTCCTCTGCATCCTTCAGTGGACTTCTTCTTTTCCTCCTGGCAGTCTCTTGCTCTACTTCCTGAGCTTGTAAGGTAAACTTACAAAACCTTAGGTTCACTCCTTGTGCATGGCTCAGTTCTTTGATGGCTTCTCCCCAATCCTCGTGGAAAAGTTTAAGGCATCTCCTTTCCTTTGTCAACGCACTTCTTGCAAATCCTTCCTTCACTAGAATGTTCAACAATTATGGGATTCTTCGAACCTCCAACCGTGCTTCTTCTATGCATGATCACACTAGCTCGATGCCCTCCTAGAAGAATATTTCATATTGTTCAGTAACTCTGAATTGTGCTTCTCCCCACACAGTCTTTTCTTCCAAGGTACTTAACCAACTTAAAATTTCTTCCCGAGTCTATGAATTAATGTGGTGCGCCCTCCTCGTAGCTTCTCTTCTAACTCCACTGAGTTCATACACACACTCCTTCCGTCAGCTCAAAGATTTTCCTCTCTCTGTTGCACACTCCTTGCACTTAGCCTAGAAAACTAGACTTAACTCAACACACTCTCGGATAGAAAACTATATCTCTATCCCTGTAGACTATTTCTAATAGTCATCTACAATTCACAAACATGTAAATGACATTCATAACACAACATACATTAAACGGAAACATAGAACAAGAAAAACTGTCATTTTCTATTAATGGCAGAATGTCAAATTACAATAGTGGAATCCGAGCTACAACTGAGTATCGACTCTCTGTGTTTCTCTCCCTACAACATGACCAACCTATTCTTGGAAATAATACAAAGATTTATACAGGAGGGGCTCGACGAGCTTCCCTCGTAAGCTTAAACTAGTGGTGTCAAATTATCATTCAAAAATACTTATCAAAAGGACAATTTACAATGATGGAAATCTGCTTCGAATCGGATGCAGATCCATTATGCCGTCAACCACTTAACGGCGACCTTCTATCCAACTTGTGTGAAAGCACACTTTTTCTCTTCTAGCTTGTCTTCATTAAATTACTATATTTATCCTTGGATTCTCGAGGCAAAATGAGAAGGCAGTGCCTCTCCTCTCTCAAATGCACACCATGCGTGAAATCTGACTGGCACGTGCTGAGGTGGAGTGATGCTCCTACATTATCGACTCAAAACATATAATAATGCAGTGCATTTTTTATATTTTAGAAGTTTTAAAGAGAAGTAGCATACAAATTATAATTTTTTTTTTAAAAACACCTTATTATTTAAAAAAATTATTTAAATTTTTTATTATTTTTTAAACTTGAAATAAAATAATTGAAATATTTTCTTTTTATTATTTTTTAAATTTGGAATAAAATAATTGAAATATTTTCTTTGTAAACTTTTGATATAGTTAAATATAAAATAATTAAACTTGAAATAATTGTTTTGGTCTTGAAATACAACAAGCTAAAATAATATTAATTAGATATAATTACAAAATAGATATTTTATAATTATTAAAGATAAATATTGATAATTAGTGTAACTTAAGTGATTTATGAGAGAATTGGTAGATTCATAAAATAATTGAGAGAATTGGTAGATTCATAAAATAATTATTTTAATAAATATAATGGTTGAAAAAATAGTGAATGGAAATCTCACTAGGTGCACTAAACATCATTGCATGTATAATCATGTTTCGGATAAATATAAACATGGGTACTTGATAAATAAGATCTTATATTTAATCAAATCTCTTAAACTACACTAATTTTTTAATTTATCTTTGATCGAATTAAACGATGATAAAGTTTTAATTTACTTGGAAAAATTCTTATCTTTCTGATAAAGGAAAGCTTTATTATAATTTTTTCCAAAAAGGTTGGCAAAAGCTTCCTTTCCACAATCTGTCGATGTTGCAATTTGATGAACACAAATTGATATTGCAATTTGATGAACAAAATATGATGTTGTAGTGTGGTGAACATAACTCGACATCACAATGTTACAAACATATCCCCACGTCACATTCGAACATAGCCTTTCACCAATATGATCTTCTGATACAATCAAACATAACTTGGCATCACAATGCAATGAACATATATCTATGTTTCAATATGATGAACATATCATGGCATCACAATCTAACCTACTAAACCAAACATCGCAATATGACACATAGAACCATACATTGCAATGTGTTGTACAAAAAATATCCTCACAATGTGACAAACATAGCCCAATGTCGCGATGAGATGAACATAGCCCAACCTTACAATGGTGATGTACATAACCCATCATCTTAATATGACAAACATATATCAACATCACAATGTGACGAACATACTCTGACGTTAGAAAGTAACAAACATACTACAACATTGCAATGTGATGAACAAAACTCGATGTCATTTCAATTATTTGTATCCATTCAAATGATCCATTTTGATTACAATTTCTCATAATTTTTTAAACCTATTTTAAGTTTAGTTTTTTATTATTTTTTCTTTTTAACTCAGATGGGAATGAATTTGTTCTTTTTAATTGTGTTTGGAATGAATTTTGTTGTATATCAATCCATTTAGTTTTTAATTATTTTTTCTTTTTAACTGTGATGGGAATGAATTTGTTCTTTTTCACTGTGATTGGAATGAATTTGGTTGTATATCAATCCAAAGAATAACTAAACTACTTTAAGAGAAGTTTTAGTTCAAAACAAATTAATAATCTAAACTTGTTTGATTTATTGAAAAAAGCCTCCACGGTTTAACTTGTTTGTTTAGTATATTGCTTTTTAACTTTTGTAATAAAATTGTTAAACTACTTTAATAGAGGTTTCAGTTAAAAACAAATTAATAATCTAAACTTGTTTGATTTATTGAATTGTTTCCGAGGAAAAAGCCTCCACTTTTAACTTGTTTGTTTAGTATATTGTTTTTAAATTTTTGTAATTGTAATGTGAATGATTTTAATTATATATAGAGATAAAAGTACAACAATTATATTATTCTATCTTGCAGACTATTTTTAAAGATCTAAACTTGGTTAATAAATGATATGGTGGACAATTTGGAAACAATTTACTTAACTTGATAAAGAGAAAAGAAAACTGGAATGAAATTTTTTGCTATATTAGTTGGGAGGTCTGGAATCATAGGAATTTGTTTATATTTGAAAAAAAATAAATAAGACATAAATCACAAAATGATTGATAGACCACCTATAGGCTTTTTCGATGGGGCTTCACAAGAAAGAGGTACAAAATGTGGGGCTGGAACCATTCTGAAATGTTCAGTATTGGACACGTTTAAACTTAAAATGAACTATGGAAAAGGAACAAATACCAAGGGAGAAATGCTCGCACTTTGTGTAATTTTATTTTTTTCATATATTAAATAGATACCAAGGTTATTATTGGTGGGTGATTCATTTTCACCAAATCAAAACCCAACATATCTACAGAACTTATAATCATATTGCTGAAATCAAATGAACAACATGAAATCTTTAATAGAATGTTTTGCTTTGGAACTTTTTGTAAACTAGACTCATATAGAAATCATAAAAGTTTGTTTTTTCTGATTATAGATATCTATACCAGTGGTCATTACATAAACAAACGTTGTAAAGGAGACAAAAGCTGAAAAGTTTTTTGGTTCATGGTTACAGTGTGTATTTATGAAAGAAGATAGTTTATATTTACTAATATAAATGTTTTTTCTTATTGAAAAAAAATATTATTCCAAGAAAAAGAGTTTAGGAGTAAAAGGTCTCCACCTTTAACATGTTCTGTTTGTATATTATTTTTTTTTCCAATTGCGATTTGAGTGATTTTGATTATACATTAATATAAAAACAAAAACAATTAAACTACACCGACTAATTTAACCTGTTCTGTTTATATATTATTTGTTTCTTTTTCAATTGTGATTTAAATTATTTTTATTATGTATTAATATAAAAATTAAAACAATTAAACTACACCAACTAAAAAAAGTTTTGAAAGAAAAACTTGTTTTGTTTGTATATTGGTTTTGTCCTTTTTAAATTGTGTGGATTGATTGATAAAAAAATTCGGAGGAAAAAACTTCCACGATTTATCTTGTTTTTTCCTTTTTGGAAGTGCGATTTGGCTACTTCGATTATATATGGTAAAACAATTAAACTACTCCCCCAAACACTAATTTTTCGTACGTCCTTGATCTACTGAATTGCACACCGTTCCACGTTATCGAGTTAGAGGGACATACGGACTGAGATGCCACACAAAAAGGACCACGGCATGCAGTGCATAGAGACCAATTGTCATGTTGTGGAGTACAATACCGTGGTGGTCTATGAAAAATCTGCAGTTTTCCTGGCTCGTCAGAATGCGTACGGACAAATGCATGTGATCAGTTTCGTTCGCTTACAAATATAGAAATAACAAATCGCTCAACAATCCAATTCATCTTAATCTACAAGATGTTCATCTGCAATATTCACGTACCCTGATAGCTCTGTAGTTTAACAATTAACTTGTCTGGTCCATTGATATTTTATGAGGAATTGGTGGAGGTTAACGCTGGTATATTGATATTTTATGATAAATTGTATTGTTGTTATATGTGAGAGTGAATATTGTATTTTGAGAGAGGAGATTGTGATATGAAAAAGCTGAAATTACAGTAGAAGTGTTAGTCGAAGTGTTGTAGATTGTATCCTTTTTTTTATTGAATAATAATAAAGAAAGTATTAGCAATTTTTCTAATAAAAATAACCTACATAAAGTAAACAACATATATCTGTCTCTTTGTTTTATTGTGTATCTTCTTTCTTTTATCTTTACATCTATTTTATTTTATTACTTTGCAATCCTCTCTTTTCTAACACCCAAAAATTTATTTATTTGCTCTTATATCAAAGATACTTCCTAGTTCTCAAACACACCCACACACTTTAAGAATTTAGACATTATGATTGTAAAAGTAAATTATTTGAATTTTTCAATTTTATAAATCTCCTGGATAACATATGCTTACCGAACAGCCCATGCACACTTTAAGAATTTAGCCTTTATAAGTGAAGTAAATTATTTGAATTTTTCAATTTCAAAATTTTAGAAATAGACTTTATAAAGTAGAAATTATACCCAACCCTTTAAAAATTTATTCTTTATCAATGCAAAGGAAAAGTATTTGAATTTTTTCATTTCAAAGTTTTATAAAATAGAAGTTTATAATAAAATAATTTAATAAAGTAAAATTATTTGAATTTTTTCATTTCAAAATTTTATAAAACAAATTTTATAAAATGGAAATTTATAGTAAAATAATTTAATAAAAATATTAATTTTAAAATTTAATAAAATAACTTTTTAAAAATGAATAGTTATTATATTTGAAATATAAATTTTTAAATTTAAAATAAATAAATTTAAGGATATTGTTAGAAATTAATTAAACAACGAGTGGAGTAGTTGATAGAGATAAGCTTGCAATAAATGTACCGACTGCATCGATTTCGGTAAACTCTTGAAAGAACCACAAACATCTAGAAGAAGTAATTCTAGTCATTGATCTTGAAACTAATCAACGGTGGAGCTCATCTCACCACTGTATAAATACTCATACCTCTAATGCAATAGACAAGCTCTTTTGTATGTTTTTCTTGTCTCTTTGTGTGTGAGTTCTCAAATCAGAGTCAAGAGAGCCGTGAGGGCCGTGTGAGTCGGAGAGGTCGGAGAGGCCTGAGAATCGAGAGTGAGAATCGAGAGTGAGAATCGAGAGTACTGTGAGGTGTGTGAGGTGTGCTGACCTATGTTAGAAAGTTGTGAGGTCTGAGAGTTGTGAAGGCCGTAAGAGCCAAAAGAGTGTTGGGAGCCGTCACTATTGTTTGCAGTGAGACACAAGGCGTGAGACAAAATTTGCTTCTCCAATGTGCGTTGAGGAGGTTAAGAGAACCGCATACTTGTTGAGTTGAAAAATAATTGACGTGTAAAGAAATTATGTGGTGAGCCTTGAAAAAATTAGGTGGTTGTTTGGTATTTCATCTACTGTTGTATGAAGAAAGATTTCCATAAGGAATTGTTGGCTCGGGGCTGCACACTAATCCGTAGAGGAGTTATATGGTAGTAAAATTCCACATGGTAAAGGAGCCATATGTATATTGTCTTTTTTTTATGGCCTAGTTGCTTTGGTTTGATTTGAGTAGAAGTTGAATTTGTCTTTTATGGTTGTGGTAATTTTGGAAGAAGTAAGAAAATAAAAGTGGTTGTGGTAATTTTGGAAGTCTTAAAAATAATTTTGTTTTATGGTGCTGGTAATTTTGGTGTTGGATTTAAGTGAATGGAAAGTTAATTTTAACATATCATTTATTGAAGAATATAATGGTGGTAGTGTATTAATCTAAAAGGTGTGTTTATTTGTAAGGCTTCAACATGTTTATATTGTGATGAGATGATATTATTGATTGGTATACAGTTTCTACATTGGGTTCTAAAAGGCCTAGATCATTTTAAAGTGATTTTAGTGTTTTTTAAAGATGGCAAATATCATGGCAGATTCATATATAAATGAATCAAATAAGTTAGATGGGGAAAATTATGTCAATTGGAAGTTTAAGTTGCAGACATTGATGGAAGGATACAATGTTTGGTCTATTGCATGTGGAGACGAAGAAAAACCAGTAGCCCCAGCAGCCTCAGTTCAAGATTGGGAGCGACAAGAGACTAAAGTGAAGGTGCTATTGAGGATGTCTGTCAAGGAAAATATCATCCCACACATTAGGGAATGAAAAACATCCCATGAAACTTGGGAGACACTTAAAGGTTTGTATGAGACGACGAACACAAACCGTGTATTATTTTTGAAGAGTAAGC
>ML806411.1:256224-279694 GCA_009831015.1 Picea engelmannii
GTGCTACTGGGATGATTGAAGAGATCAAAATAAAGTTTTCACAACAGTTTGAAATGAAGGATCTTGGACATTTACATTACTGTTTAGGTCTTGAGGTATGGAGAGAAAATGGTAAGACCTTAATCACACAAAGCAAATATACAGAGGAGGTACTTAGGAGGTTTAATATGAACACATGTAAGCCAATATCTACTCGATTAGAACAAAATGTTAAGCTCAGCAATAATGATGACTCAAAAGAAGTGGATGGTACTTTGTATCAACAATTGGTGGGAATTCTAAATTATCTCACCACAACCAGGCCAAATATTGCATATTCAGTTAGCATTCTTAGACAATTTATGGCTAAGCCCCATGAGAATCATTGGAAAGCTGCAAAGAGAGTCCTTCGATATTTGAAAGGGACTATTGATTTTGGTATTGAGTATATTAATGATTTTGATGTTGAGTTGACAGGTTTCTCAGAATTTGATTGGGCAGGAGATCCAGATGACAAGAATTCTACTACATGATATGCATTCAATATTGGATTAGGGATCGTGTACTAGAGCAGTAAGAAACAACCAACTGTTTCTTTGTCATCCACTGAAGCTTAGTACAAAGCATTATGCACTGCCACCTGTGAAGCAATTTGGCTAAGGAGGATATTAGAAGATGTTGGAGAAAAACAAAAAGTACCAACAATCATCCAATTTGACAACCAAAGTTCCATCAAACTGGCAAACAACCCAGTGTATCATGCTAGGTCAAAGCATATTGAGACACACTATCATTTTGTAAGAGAAAAAATACACTCAAATGAAATTGATGTATTGTATTGCAACACAAATGATAATGTTGCAGATATATTTACAAAGCCTTTTGGGAAGGCTAAGTTTGTAATATGTAGAGATAATATAGGTGTTGTAAAGGTTGTTTAATTAAGGGGGAGTGTTAGAAATTCATTAAACAACCAGTCTAGTAGTTGATAGAGATAAGCTTGCAATAAATGCACCGACTTCGGTAAACTCTTCAAAGAACCAGAAACATCTAGAAGAATCAATTCCAGCCATTGATCTTGAAACTAATCAACGATGGAGCTCATCTCACCACTGTATAAATACTCATGCCTCTAATGCAATAGACAAGTTGTTTTGTATGTCCTTCATGTCTCTTTCTGTGTGAGTTCTCTGATTGATATATGTTTAGCTTTATCATTGATTCAAATTATATATATATATATATATATATAGATGTTCATAAATATTGGTTTTGATGTTCATTATTGACTAATTCGAGTTATACTTTAGAAAATGATTAATGAAAAATAAAAATAAAAAAGTATTTAAAATTAAAAATGATTTTTTTAAAGAACAAGTGATTTGAATTATCTTAGATAGGTGTAATGGTTGATTTTTTTTATTTTTAAACCTGAAAAAAAAAAAAAAAAATTCAAAATATTTTTATGGTTTATAATTTTTAATTAAAATCCACATATCCTATTACGTTATGAGATTAAGGATGGAAACCTTTTTATGGTTTGTAATTTTTATATTAAAATAGATATATCTTATCACATTCTTATATTGAAAGTAACATTATGATTAGGTATGTAATTTACAAGGATAACGATAAGATATTTAATATAAAGGATGGAATGCTTTTTAAATGTATAAATTTAATCTTAAGAGAAGGTGGGACAGGGATATTAAGATATGGTAGCATACTAATATTAATTTTTAACTAGCCCCGTATAGGGTGACACCTGGAGAACGAGGGCCACCTGGCTGTGATTTAAGTCGGTGTTTAAATGAGGATAGCCCTCCCCTTAATGCTTGCATTACGGACGCAGGCTTATCATAATCGCGCTGCCATGGGAGGACGCCTCGAGCAAGCGAGCATTTACGAGCTCGGTGGGTGCAAAGCTAAAGGCGGGTATGGGGGTATTCGGTCAGATTATTGGGCTTTTTTCGCTTCGATCCTGGATTTGCTCTGTGTCTGGAGAAGTTGGTGCGGCTCAGAGCTCCTGGAGCCCTGGCGCAACACCCTGTGGTGGAGAATTTCAGTTGGCAATCACACTCTTAACGGGTATCAGTCTGTGTGTATCGCTGGTAGAGTGCCTGGCAGCATGCCAAGAACACGGGGTGTGCCTCGACGGGGTTCCGCTTGGTATGCCCGTAAGGAGCAGCGCAAGCGCAGGGGGCAGCTAGAGCGAGCTCTGGTATTGGCCACCTCAATTCTAAGACAGAGAGC
Source organism: Picea engelmannii (assembly GCA_009831015.1). Taxonomy (NCBI): domain Eukaryota; kingdom Viridiplantae; phylum Streptophyta; class Pinopsida; order Pinales; family Pinaceae; genus Picea; species Picea engelmannii. The sequence goes on from ML806411.1 coordinate 258,457, forward strand.
TCGCGCCGAGGAAAAAGCTCTGCTTTCTACCATTGCTGAGGAGCAATTGGGTTGCAGCAGTTTGGACACTGTCAAAATTGAGGAGTACCGAGCATTTCTACCCGGCATGTATTGTCGAGGAAGACCAGACGCTTGCGGATTTGACTGCCATGGCAATGCCGAGCGACAAACGGACAGAGCCTCGCCCAGGGGATGGATTTCACATGCTGAATTTGGACGACGAGGCTCCTGGGTGCATAATTGAGGAAGAACTTCCCGAGCAGGACATGGTGCTTTCGGCGGCAACTGGTGAAGTGCAGGGCGACGAGCAGCAAGCAGATGAAATGAATGGTGGGCAGGTTGACAGGATGCCCGATGTTCGTGATGACATGCATGGCTTTCTCGGTAGCGAAGAACACCTGTCCTTGGTGTTTGAGCTCCGAGGCCACATGGCCGACCTGGAGCACCGGGCTCTTGTAATGGGACAGCGCCTGGACGTGCTCTTCGATGCCTACTTGGACGCTCCTGATCGACGCAAATGTCCACTCTGCGCGCAGTCATTCGCCATCCCGGCAGGCGCCACTTGGATAACCGACGAAGAAGCCAGGTCACCAACAACCTAGGATTTTCATGTTTTATGTTTTTAGCTTTTTTCTACTGTTTTTACTTGTCCTTAGACTTTAGGCACCTGTCCTGGTTTCCTTCGAGCAGGACAGGTGCCAATAGAATATGGCTGTTTTGGACATGTAAAAATGCTGGTTTCCGGTCTCCTCCGGCAGCATTCTAAACGACTAAACTCTTGATCATGTATATTCTGTTACAGTTTTTGGTTAATATATTATAGCAGGGCCTGCCCTTTTTTATTTTAAAAAAAAAAATATTAATTTTTAACTAATTTTTTGGAAGATAAAGAATTATTTCACAAAAAGTAGGTACTAAAAATATTGTGAGAGCTTAATTAAAGAAAATGTGTTAAATTAAAGAACAAAACATCAATATATAATAAAAACATATAATAATCCTATTTTATAAGATAATAAATATATTTTTGAATAAAAAAAAAAGTGAAAGATAAAAAAAAAAAATCTTTTAATTACATTTTCTATATCCATATTAAATTTTAATTTTACAATATTTATAAAACTATATTAAATATTAACTTATTTTTAATATTATTTATTATATAAATAAAATATTAATACAAATTAATTCATTTTTTTTAATTTTAAATATCAAAATTGATATTTTTTTTTTTTTTTAATTTTAAATATTAAAATTAATATTCGAAAATATTTTAAAATAAAAATAAAAATTGAAATAAAATGAAATGCTAATAATGCTTATTACTACTTCAATGACTATGAAAAAGAACCACTATCTTCACCTAAAATTATATTTCTTAAAAATAATGTAAATTATAGATATATTTTATTTAAAAAACAATTATCCACTTTTTAATATTTTTTATTTAAACAATAATTAAACTCATGATAATGGATATTTAATTTGTTTTATTTATAGTAATACATTTATTATAATGGATATTTAATTTTTTTTATTTATAATAATACATTTATTGTTAAAACCATAATGTTGTCTATTTGGATCCATTGGAATAACTCATTTGGATTATAAATTTTTCAAATAACTCATTTCAACTATTTGTATCCATTCAAATGATCCATTTTGATTACAATTTTTCATAAATTTTTTTAATTGGATAGTAACACTTTCTCATAATTTTGTCTATTTGAATCTATTCAAATAACTCATTACAGTTTCTTCAAATAATTCATTTCAATTATTGAAATGGATTCAAATAATCCATTTAGATTACAATTTTTCATAATTTTGTTTATTTGGATGATTCAAATAATTCATTTTAATTACAGTTTTTTTAAATAGCTTTTTCCAAATAATTTATTTTAATAACAAATTTAAGATAAAATCTCTCAACCACACACACATAAATAGAATTTGATAATTGAAAAATATATCTCACAACTACCTAACATCAATAAGAATACTAATAAAATCAAATAAACATATTTTACAAAAAATAAAATTTCCAAATTTGATCTCTTTCTCTCCTAGTCATTAGAACTACCACTTCATTTATGAAAAATAAAAGTGCTTTAATTACTTATTTGTAATAATGGGACTAATAACTTTTTTATTAACATACTTTCATCTCTTGAAATACATATGATTTCCCACTATATTCACCAATTATCTAAGAAAGCATTCCATTCTATATTACTTCCATATATCTAATCCGCTAGTTTTCTATAATCAACATCATCCATCATCCAAGAACCACAAGCACCATCATAATTATGGGATGTAAGTTACCACAGAAAATACATCTCCTGCTTTCTTTTACAAAGAATTTTCACCTTCATGCATATTGCATTAGTAATAAGCATATTTTACAGCATGTCTCTTCCCACGTCCTTCACACCTATTGACATACGTTTATATAAAAATCAATGTTACTAAACAAAATTCAAAATTTTGTATAGACCATCGGTGAAGTAGAATCAATTTCCAGTAAGTACTCTCCCCTTGCTCGAATAAACCTCTCCTTCTACATTTACGGAATCGTTGACCATACCCATCAGAAATCGCTGTGCAAGAGGGCACACGGGCAGGTCCTTTCTGTGACCTCGTTGACCTGAAGAAAGTCGATGAGCTGAGAAAATCATCGACCAGATGGAGGTAAGCTTCCATATCGTGACAGCAACTCATGTGAGCATCCGGTTTCAGATTATGGAAAGCGCTTGCCCACGGCATCTTCTCTAAATCCTTCACACGATCTCTGAACTCTTTTGATTCAAATTCCTCCAATCTCCGACCAAAGGCGAGGTTCTGACACCAAGCAAATATGTAAACATCGATCTTGCAGCAATCACCCACAAAAAAAAGTTAATAATCTACTTTCACACACATCTAAACTAATCTATTCATCTACATTTTCTGATATTCCTGGAACCTCAAAGGCGCGGTTATGACACCAAGCAATATGTAAACACTCACAAAAAAAATTTAATAATATACCTTCACCCACATCTAAACTAATCGATTCATCTACATTTTTCTGATATTCCTGGAACCTCATGATGGGAGAGTTTCTGATATTCCTGGAACGTCAAAAGCGCGGTTCTGACACCAAGCAAATATCTAAACATCGATCTTCCAGCAATCACACACACACACAAAAAAAATAATCTACTTTCACACACATCTAAACTAACCTATTCATCTACATTTTTCTGATATTCCTGGAAATTCCTGGAACCTCATGATGGGAGAGTTAGTATAGAACAACCAGCTCTGATATCAAATTAGCAAAGCACAAAATAATTTTATATTTTTATTAATAAACCAAGCACATATTTATATAAAAAAAAATCTCCGATATTCCTGGAACCTCATGATGGAGAGTTAGTCCAGAACAACTAGCTGATATCAAATTAGCAATCTATTATGAACAAAATAATTTTATATTTTATTAATTAATAAGCACATATTTATACAAGAATTTTCTTCTGATATTTGATATTTCTGAAAGTTCATGATGGGAGAGTTAGTCCAGAACAACTAACTTTAATACTAAATTAATAAGTTCATAATAATTTTATATTTTATTAATTAACAAACACATATTTATACAAGAATTTTCCTCTGATATTTGATATTTCTGAAAGTTCATGATAGGAGAGTTAGTCCAGAACAACCAACTTTAATACTAAATTAATAATCTATTATGCATAAAATAATTTAATATTTTATTAATTAATTAAGCATATATTTATATAATAATTAGGATAACAAAGCATACTCATAAATTATTTTATTAATTAACTAAACATATATTTATACAATAATTAAGGTAATAAAGCATATTTATGATGAAATATCTTAATTACACAATAATAATATATTTATATAATAATTAGGATAACAAAGCATACTCATAAATTATTTTATTAATTAACTAAACATATATTTATACAATAATTAAGGTAATAAAGCATATTTATGATGAAATATCTTAATTACACATACATAAATAATATTAAATAATTAGAGAAAATCTCTCACAGCTAATTAAATCTATCCAATCCAAACCAATCTCACAACTAACTAAATCCAAACCAAGTATTAAGCATTAATTCTAACAATTTTGTCTCTAATAATTCATTTAAATTTAAATTACAGTTTCTTCAAATAGCTCATTCCAAATCCAAATAACTCATTTGGATTACAGTTTCTTCAATTAACTCATTTCGATTATATGGATCCATTCAAATAATCGATTTCGATTACAGTTTCTCAATATTTGGATCGATTCAAATAATCCATTTCCAACGATTCAAATAATCCAAACCAATCTCAAGACTAACTAAATCCAAACCAAGCATTAAGCATTAATTCTAACAATTTTGTCTATAATAATTCATTTAAATTTAAATTACAGTTTTTTCAAATAGCTCATTCCAAATCCAAATAACTCATTTGGATTACAGTTTCTTCAAATAACTCATTTCGATTATATGGATCCATTCAAATAATCGATTTCGATTACAGTTTCTCAATATTTGGATCGATTCAAATAATCCATTTCCAAATAACTCATTTCGATTACAGTTTCTTCAAACAACTCATTTCAATTATTTGGATCGATTCAAATAATCAATTTCGATTACAGTTTCTCAATTATTTGGATCGATTCAATTAATCCATTTCTATTACAGTTTCTCATTAGTAAGATAAGAAAAGTCCATTCTTCAATTTTTTACAACGATATTGAGATCTGATTCCTGCTTCCGAAACGAAGGATGGTTTAAGTGCCCCAAACCCATTGTTTAACTAGTAAATAGAATATAACATATAATTGTTTGAAAGGAAATGGAGTATCAATATGGGTTTTTGCCAAAAACATTTTTTCTATAAACTCTTATCACAAGTTTTTATTAAAAAAACTAGAACCTTTACTTATGTAGAAAAATGAATATTGCAGCTATGGTTGTACAAAATATATACAACGCGATTTCGTATGCAATCTATTCCTCTCCATTGCATCTTTTGCTTAATGGATTTCTCAAGACATCTCCGGGCTGTTAACCAGGCACGACTTCTTTCATTTACATTCTTGGAATAAAATTCTGTAACGCATCCGAAGCTACGAGAGAAGGAGTTACAACTAAAATTTTATTTTCCATATTCAGAAGGCAGTACCTGATCAACTCACGAGTGAGGAATCAATGCATGATTGAAATCAGATCCTGTTCAAATGAGTTCTTGGAAATCTCCACGACCGTAAAGCATTCTCATGATTATCAAAACCAAGCTGCAAATTCAACGATTTTCCATATGGATGAGTACATATGATCAGCTACAAACTCCGGTGTTTGCAATCCAATTCTTTGTGACAATGCAAATCAATGAGCTTAACCACATCTAGAGTTTTGAGCGCTGCTTTCTTTTTGCTCCTCAACATGGTCGTAAGATGCCTGAAAACAACTTCGTCGCATGGAATGGTGAGTCCCATTTGGTATTCAAAGCCATATTCCTCCTCGGCTTTCTCCAGCAATGCCTTGAACAGAGAATGATTCAAATAAGTGGCGGGAATGATAAATCTACTTCGTTCACTGCCAATGTAAACTGCACAGTGCCCTTTGGGAACATCTTTTGGAAGAGCAGTGCAAGATTTACCCTGCCCGATCTCATTTTCTAATGCCAGAGTTCGTCTCTTCTTTGGAGAAAGTAGAGACCCAACGGCCTTATGGGCATTAGCAACCCTGCAAATGGCTTTCATTTTCTCCTTCAGGAACAGAAATTGAGGGTTCCCCCTTCTTTCTGCCATCGAATTCAAGAAACCCAATTGTAAATCAACTAAAATGGTGAGATTCCCACACAAAACATTGGGGTTAAGATATAGATTTCTTCGCCTTATTTAGAGCAATTCATTGAGAAACCAATAGACGTCTGATTAAGTTGTAATGCTGGGAGGACAAAGTAGTTAACGTGCAGTTATTACGTACGTACAAGATGCCCCCGATAGTATTTTATTCAGTACGGTTCGTAATGCATCGATGAAGTTCGATTATCATTAGAGTGGACGGGAGGCTATGTGTATTATGAACCAATGAATGAAGCATGCCACCAAATCCTTACAGTGCCAGTGATCTATCGCCATCATCAATAATCAAAATTCACATTCAGGGATTGAAAATTAAACTTTAGCTTGCTAGATGCTTACAGACTGACAGGACTGATCAAAATTCACATTCAGGAGTTGAAAAATAAAATTTAGATTTCTTGATATTTCAGATTAAAAGTGCTCTTAACAATCGTCGATGGCGATAATTTTGAATGCCTGAGTCTGAAACAGACAGACAAGGAGTACTCTCTACGAACAGACAGACAAGGAGCGCTTCGGGCACCGCTTGTTCACGCGATATAAATGTCCGGTAAACCTAGAAAATTGTGCTTGGTCTGTGACACACCGCGGTAACATACAAGGACGATGCATGTGCCCCCTCTGATTCGTATACTGTTCATCTGATCTGAAATTTAACAGTAAAGTCACATGGGGGGTTAGTTGGCTTGTTAGGTTAAAGGCCAACATCCTCATCTGTGATATGATGGATTAACAATAACAAACAGTAAGCGAAGGTATTCTAAATATTTTATTGTTTCCTCATATCTGATCTGATGGATTACCATCTAAAAAATTTTAATTTTTTCTTAACTGGCTCCGTACTGTTTTTAAAGAGTTTAATTTAAAATTTGGTTAAAATGGAAAAGAGAGTTTAATTTAAAATTTGGTTAAAATGGAAAAGAATTGTTGAAATTGTAAAGATTAGTAATCCAGATTACACATTGAAGATGTAATAAAAAAATTTAACATTAAATTTATTTATGCATTTAAAAATTGTAACTTCACCAATAATTACATAACTAACTTTTAATGATAATAATTAAATAACTAACTTTTAATGATAATTGTTAAATAAATTAAAAAAATAAAATGTTATGAACAATGTAACATACAAAGACGATGCATGTCCCCAATCTGTTTTATTTACTATAAAGTTACATGCCAAGTTGGTAGGCTTGTCATGGGAAAGGCCAACAAAAAATTATAGCATTGTTTTCTCATCTGTGAGCTGACGGATCATGGAATTAGCATAAGGGAAGGGAAGGGAAGGGAATTAGCATAAGGTAAGGAAAGGGAAGGGAAGGTATTTTAAATATTTTAATTTTTTAATTTATTAGGGTATATCTTTTATTAGTTTTATTTAAAATTTGGTTAGAATTTTAAAAGAATTGTTGAAAATGTAAAGATTAATTGATAAGATTACATAATGAAATCTAATAGGAATTTTTTTTCTACTAAATTTATTTATATATTTAAAAATACAATTTAAATAATAAAAAATTATAATTTCATCAACAATTCTATCACTAGATTTTAATAATAATTACTCAAAAAAATCAAAAAATTAAAAATTAAAAATTATATAAATTAAAATTCATTATAAAACTTTTTAAAAAAAACTAAACTATGGAAAATGACAATGGCTTCTTAATCAAAATTAAAAAAACTGAACCATCATGAGAGACACTTTAAGATAAATACGACCATACGAGTTATAACTTAATTTATCCTTTGGGATTTATGAGACCCTATGCAGAGTTATAAAACTTTATATTTGCTATCTAATTTTCTTTTATCTGCTAAGTGAACATTGATATTCTTTATCGTCGAGATTTTTTTAATGTATGGTTGTTTTATGTAATGATTATTTTGTGGAAATTTCACTTCATAAAAATTCTTATTTTCATCATGTTTGTATCTTAATTTCTCTATTAATTTTTTATATCAATTTTTTAATAACTAATAGTTTATTTGGCAAATCTTGTTCTTCAATTCCACATTTTTAAATTTCTTTTATCATGTAAGGTAAGCTATGTGTGTCCATTTTTTTTTATGTTTATTGACATATTTATTCCCCTTTTAATGATAACATTCATGTTTTTAGAAACATAAGGTAATGGGCTTGTAGGTTAACTCATAGTTCCTCTAGTGAGAGTTGTTTATGAAATCTTATAAATTTTTTCCGGGATTGTTTGGAGAGGCCAAGATCTTAGAAAAGACAACCATATAAGTGTCCATGTTTTGAATAGATTTTTAAGAAAGAGCTATTTCTCATTTATTCCCATTGAATGTAATGTTTATATACTTATCTCATATATAAGGTTTAGAACAACATATGGGGTTTTCATAGAAAAAACACGAAGTTGCTTAAGATATTGAAATGGAATAAAACAAATCCGAAGAGTGAAATGTATATTGCCTAGAAAAAGAGGAGTATAGTATGGGACTATAACTCTTGATGCTCGTAAGTACATGTTGAGGATGTATTGGGTACCAAAGATTTTGAGATTACTCAACAAATATTTGAAAAAATGTTTTTTTCACTTGAATGCCAAGTGTTTGATAAAATACTTTCCTTTTGAGCAAGTTTTTTCCAGAACCATTGAATTCTAAGTGTTTGATGACATTTTTCCCGATGTATTTTTGTTGAAATTACTATTATAAAGGAAAAATTTAGTGGATGGTAAAGTTTCTCATTGAGAATATCATACTTTTGTGGGTGAATTTAGATGATTTTCTAGCAAATTTAAAAGTAAAATATCTTGTTGAGAATACCATACTTTTGTGTATGAATTTAGATGATTTTCTAGGAAATTTAAAACACAAAGAGTTTCTATGGACCAACAATGTCTCATTTTTTAAGGTAAACAACTGGAAGACAAATATTTGTTGTGTGACTACAACATATGAAAAGATTCAAGTATCTATTTGGTATTATGATTATGGGTCCAAGAGTGGTGGGAAGTAGGGTATCTTCAACTTCAAAGCCGATTTCATTCAAGGATTTGGTCAAAACTAAAAATTCTTCCACTATAGTCACTTCAACTCTTCTCCATAGTGTCTATATAGTGAATAAAGTGGAAGATGAACCATTGAAGGAGATCGTAGTGTCAAAGGTCACTCAACTACATCAAAAGTATGAATTAGACACTGTTCTTTGTATATTTGATGGTTATTGGCCTCCATTGGATTTATACCAATGGATCCATTCAACATGGGAAAAGAACCATAAGACATCTCTTTATTCCAAAGCTTTTTTATGGTTCTTTTTCTTATCATTCATATTATGTCCAAGATTTTGTTGTTGATCCTTGGTTTTGGGAAGGAGTGGGACTTTTTGTAACTCCTTGGTTCCAAAATTTTTATCCAAGCTCCATGTGAGTTACTTGGATGTCAATTTGTGTTTATCTTCCAAATATTCCCTTTAATTTCTAGCATATCTCAGTTATGGAGAAAATTGGGAATACTTTGGGAAGAATCACATAAAACGATATTTTGAGAGAACTATAACAAGATTATACACATATACTTGCATTTCTATTGAGATCGACCTAAGTAACGGTCTTATAGACAAAATGATTCTCAAATGAAAAAAAATAGATGGACTCAGGTCTTTGATTATGAGAATATAGCATTCCAGTGCAAGATTTATCATATTCTAGGACATCAATAGGATTATTTTTTCTCATGCATAAACTCGTGTTTTAAAAAGAAAAGTGGCAAAATAAAAATAAAAAATTTGGACATTTCCATCGACCGAAGATGAGGAAAAGGATGACAAAAATCAACAAATAATAGATTGAGAGAAGGTTAATATTAGTGTTGTTTGAGTAACCATGTCATCCCTATATGGAATGAAGTGACTTCATGAAATCGACACCTTTGATTCCGAAAAGGAATTGGTCCACTTGTCTTCTGAGTTACAAGTAACCATTGTGGATCCTTCTTTAGAGGGGTGGCATGAGGTTAAAAGATAAGAAGGGAAGAAGGGAAGAAAGGGTAGGAGTGAAGCTTATTTTTAAAGGGTAAGAAATGATATGTACATTAATTTTGTAATTTGTTTTTTGGAAATGTTGTTTTCAACTGCATTTGCATTATTTTTATAATGTCCTTCAAGAACTTGAAGAATGTGGTTTTCATTCTGAACTAGAATAGAAAATTGTGAATTTTTTCTTGGAAAAAGTGTAGCTATTATCATTACATTTGTTTTGTTAAAATTAACTATTTTAGATTCACCACAAAAAACATTTTGGCATCGATTTTCCTTGTGCTTTTCCAATATCACAACATCATAAACATAAAATTAACATCAACAACACCTAACATGTTATGTGTAATCCTCCTCCACCAAACTTCCTAATCCAATTTTATAACTAATCTATAAATAAGCCAAATTATGTTGGAGAGAGGGGCATTATGAAACACACCCAACCCCATAACATTTTCTTAGGCTAGTGGGGTGTCAAAGTTTTCTCTTTTCTTTCCTCAAAAACCACCTTTCTTAATCGCCTCTAAAATCCAAATTTGGTTTCACAATCCATTTTTACTATCAAGATCTTTACAATCACTATAACCATGCTCAAAATTGAGCTTTGGATCAAAATTTATGGCCTTCTAAAGTTTCTAGGCCCTTTTTTCCCAAAACCCACCACATCGCTATGTGGCACCCACACAACTGCACGTCACATGTACAATCTCGTGTGGACCATATGACACTGACGTGGTTTCCTATGCGTCACCGACCACTGGCTCACCAGGACCCTTAGCTCACTGAGACCCTCAACCCACCGGTGATATCGACCCACCAAGGATGTCAACCCACCAGGGCTTCGACACACCGAGAATGTATACCCATTAAGGCATCGAGGCTCGGGTAAAATTTTAATCACTCAAGCATTGAAGGCCCATTCTGGTGATCAAGCCGACACCCAAGACACATGGCCCTGTGACTCGACATGGATCATGTGGCACCCATGACTCGACATGGATCAATACTCCAAAACTATGAATTACCTTGACACGTGGCTACCAAGGCACCGACCCACCGAAGTGTATCTTATGCATTTGAGCATAAAACATTCAATCAGGTGGCCTAGCTGGCACCTCAGACATGTGGCTCTGTCAAAAATTGGCACCTGGATTAACACGTGGTTCCTGTGACTCGATACAAGACTCTACCCCAATACTCTGAATTACCTTAACACTTGGCTCAATATCCACTGGACATGTGAATCAACCACCATGCAACACAAATTTCCCTGTGACACGCTGACTTCGACATGGGTACAACATGTCATGATGATGTCATCTCCACTCTCTTCCTCTTGGCATACGAACCTACTCCTCCCTCAGATCAGACGATGGAGGGAGGTGGGAGTTCGGGGTAGATCAACAACGACGACCGTATTTGTACCCCCTCAAACTTGTTTATCGTTAACAAAGGGGAGGGGATATGAAATACAAATCCTTCCCGGTTTTCATCTTGGTGAGGAAGCAACCTCCTATTAATTTCACCCCCCTTGGTGGTTTTCAAACCACCAAGGGAACCCACTAAAATACGTGTTTCATGAATCAGGTAGGAACCTCGTAGGTTGTGCTACCACGTCACCAACCACTCTACCACACTTTCCACCGTGGTCATCCACATCACCTTCAACATAAAGATTCCTTTAGTCATGCACTGACACTAGTCCATTGCGCATTGGCTTGATTTTTCCATCCGACATCATTGGCATGTGTTCTCCTATGCTTGAAAATTAACAAGGGGGAGGGTCAGAACCATTCCCGAAACCATGCCCCACCGTGGAAAACTTGGACTTGGAAAATCTTTTGGGGGCCTAGTACTCTGGTACTCAAGGGCGCTAAAGTCTCTCATAATATTATTTAATGGTTCAACAGATGAGGTCTCTCAACGTTGAGATCCAATGGTCGAAGTTTAACAATGGTAATCACCTTAGAGGGCCCCATGCTAGACTCATTTACCAAACAAAAGTCAACACTTGTCATCCCTCGACTTATAAATTCTACAAAGGAAAGGGAACGTGGAACTCTTCCATCGAGCCCTCACCCTCTCAGCACCGGCACACCAGGCTTATTTTCAATGTCCTCACAAGCAATCCCTGTTATTCTAGTGTCCATTTACCCTCTGACAAAAAGGATCAACGGTGCATATCCTACGGTGTGGATTTATCCTCCCCTCAATCCAACGGTTAGGAGTTCCTCCCTAGCTTAAACCAGGTTTCAATGGGTAATGGATAAGACAAAAAATCTAGAACCTTGTCCCACTGGAATCCGGTGAATTCGCGAGGCTGATTACAATTCTTAGCCAAACTTCCAAGTCCTCTCGTGGACGGTAAAGATCAACCCTCCTCTCAACAAGTATCAATCGCTCTAGATAAAAACAAGGGTTTGAATGGTTAAGGTTCATTCCTGGACTTAGCAGTCTCGTAATCTTTCACTGTGCCTTCCCACCTTCGATTTCAAATTTATCTTATGGATTTATAATTCCTTTTACAACACTTGCAGACATAATAATTCATAAATAACAAAAAAGGGAGATTTCAGTACTCCATTCAATTATCATTCATTTCTTAACTTATAACACTAGTTTCGTTTTATAGGAAACCCATTTCAATAAGTATATTACTGTGCACATACAAAAATATCGACACACAACAATTCTTTCTCTTTATAGAATCTAGTCCAATTACCATGTGATTGCATCCATTAAGCAATATGGGGTGTTTTTATGCTTAAGAAAAAATCAATGTTCTTTTAGATGTACAAAACTTATATCATACAATTTCCACATTTACTCAAATACAAATACTTTCAAATAAAACAAGTATTTAGTACATTAATAGGCATGAATACTCATGAATGCAATAAAAGAACCATTCATTCATTTCATTCAATTACACCAAGCACAAGATTACTTCTCTGTTTACAAGTTGTGGCAAGCCCAACTAACTATGGATGGGCACTTTTCCACCCCTCAATCACTTCGGAAACATGTGACCCCCACGCCAGGCCATGATACCACTATGGAACTCTTACATTGGCTCAACCAGTCCAGGAATGGATCAAGGAGGTTACTCTCCTCCACTCCATTAGCACTAAAAAGAAATTCCTCTCTTTCCCATTGAAGTCCAGACCACCATAGGATTATCACATGCCTTCCCAGTTGGTTTTTCTCTCAGTAACGAATTCCTTTCACAACTGCACTATCCGTCAGTGTCCTCCTCTTCCAATGTCGATTTTCTTCCTACAAGCATCAAGACCGTGGCCCTCTCTTGATCCAGTATGGAATTTGATTTTTCCCTGCTCCAACATGATTGTTGTAGGGTCTAGTCGACTTTGTCGACTAGACCTGACAGTCGACTTAGATCTAGTTAGTCGACCATTGAAGTTGAAAGTATAAGTCAATATAGGTATCTATTAACTGACCGACCTAGGTAGTTAAGTAGTTATAACTTCCTAGTAACTAGATATAGAAGTATAAATAGAAAATCTCTATGAAAGACAATGTGTCTATTGTGTTATATTGATATATCATATAATAAAGTGTTTTTATTTAGGCTTCCATTACTTGTGTATGTCTTCATCTATGTCTAGATGCATGTATTCTATGTTTTCCTATGTAAGGAACTATTGGTAACTCTCTCTTACTTTTTCCTATATTACAACATAAGTTTCGTTGCTGGTAGTTATGAACCTGAACATTCAAAAGCTTACATAAATGCTAATTCTACAAGACATACATGAATGGTGGGATTGCAAAATTGAGAATTACATCAAGAATTATGCCCAAAGAAACAAATTTTCATTAGCAGAAGCACAATAATGATTATTCTCGGAGACTCACGGACTATTTCTTGAATCCATCCTAGAATCCTTGTTTGAGTACATCAACAAACTGGGTCATGCATAATTTAACAACGGATGAGAAATTAGGCCTCAATATCACGAACGAAGGAAGAACAAATTTGCACTACTGGTTCAAGAGAATTTTCAAATATTTTATCTCAGAGCAAGCCATTGAAGATCGAACATCTCTTGATAAAATAAAAGAAAAATCTTACACCGAATTTCATGAAGGATTCTTGTGTAATGTTCCAACACTTCTTCACAAATTCTTCCTAGACAAGGGAGTCAGTGACATTGTTTAATATCGACCTCGACTAGGTAAACCACTACCAAATAGAAACCATGAAGGAAGAGGAAAATAGTGGGAAGTATTTCTCGATGCAAGGTGCAAGGATACAAGACAAGACTGAAAGTACTTTCTGAGAAAATGAACATGGCCAGCACTACCGACTTCGAGTAAGTTGGGTTGGCAATGGGGGGTCGGTCAAAGTTGTGAGATTCTGCAAGAAACTCGTACCAAGAGTTGTGATTAATGAAGTATAAATATTGTCAAGAGTAAAACAAACACATAAGAAAGTTACTGACATCCAGAGATTGGAATGAGATTAAAGGAAAATGAAAAGAGAAGAGCTTTGTAACCTGTGGAATAGTTAGAAGTCAAATAGAAAAATGATCAGGGAGGTTCAAGCTGATAGAGTGCATGAGAAGTCTGATTCTGAAATAAATCGACCAAAGATGACAATAATAGGAGCCACGACGACCCCCAACAGAAGAAATGATGCACAATTTATAGAGGCTAGAATGAGTCTTGATAAATCATAAGTGATCCAGATTTAGGAGCGGAATGAAATGAATAACATACTGAATACAATAACATAGAGATACAGAGAACAACAACAAATATCTAGTGAATGATAACTTCTATTGAATAAATAAAATCGGTTGAAACTGTAAAACTGCAGAACTGAAAACAACTTGCTCAAATGGTGGTAGTTATATTTGAGAAGAGATGTGGTTGCTATGGTTATTTGTCTGAGAAGAATTATTACAATGAGGCTCTAGAGGCCTTTTTAACATTACTGATGAATTCCAAAACCCTAGACATCCAAAAACCTAACTCTAGGAGATGAAACACCAAAAGGTATGTGGGTCCCGATGGGTAAGTTGGTACCTCAACTTTCCGGGGTTGTAACTTTTACATACGACCTTTTTTTTAGGAATGTGGTAGTCCATTGGAAAAGTATGTTCGAGAAATACACATTATGCTATCAAACTCTGACTTCGCCTACAGTTTGACTATGGAAAGCCAAAAAAACATTGTTTAGGGCCCCAAAATTTCCCTTGAAGTACAAAAAGATGTATTGACATGAAAACTTCCAAAATAATATAGTTGGATTAGGTGGACAGCCACCAATATCCACCTGGATGTTGTGTAGAGCTTCAGACAACCACAAAAGTGTAGAAACCACAATTACAAATAATTACAGAAGAACATGTTGAACTAAAAAATGTCAAGAGGAGCCAGTTGGAATTGGTGGGTGGCCACCAATATTCACCTAGATCAGTCCTCCCCTCTTAGGAAGCAATGGTCTCCATTGCGTTGAGTTCCCCCATCAGGTGAGGAAATTTCTGCTAAATTTGTCTCTGGGTGAGCCACTTTCCTTGGTGTAGGATCTACCCTGCCTTGACAACCCGATAAAGTTGAATCCTTTGTTGGTGAGTGCCCTTGACCTATGTGTCCACTATCTGATCTGTGGAAGCCTATTCCATGCAATCAAGGTTGATCTCTATTGGTTTCAATTGGTCTGCGATCTATGAGGTGTCCAATAATGGTGGAAAATATGGTTAGAGGATGTCCACATTGAACACTGGGTGCAAGCCAAGGAAGGGGGGAGTGTTGAGCTGAAAAGCATTGTCACCCACAACTTTGATGATAGTGTAAGGGACATAGAGAAGTGGAAGGATCTTTCGATGGGGCCCTATAAGGCATTATTTCTGCAAATGTAACCAGACCATGTCTCCCACCTGAAACTTGTGTGGTACGTCATGTTGATCATGGTGTTGCTTGTACTTAGCATTAGCTTTCTGCAAAATCACATGGACCTTTTGGCAGATGTGTTGAATCTGCTCAATGAATATGGTGGCTTTGTCAGACTCGGACTAAACATGGGAATAATCTATCTGTGTGGTTGCAAGAGGTAGTGCAACATCAATGGGACCCAAGGGTTGGAATCCCATCCCCACGTGGAAGGGGCTATGGATGGTGGAGCTATGGAGAGCCCTATTGTAGCTATGCTAAACATAGGGAAGGCTCTCCTCCCATGTATGTGGATTCTTAGAGATATACATGTGTAGGATGTACACAATCATCTGAATGATGACCTCTATTTGGCCATCAGTTTGAGGGTGGAAGGCAATGGATTTAGTGAGCTTGGTGTCCAACAATGACCAAATACTCGACCAAAATTTGTTGAGGAACCTTCTTTCCCGATTGGAGATGATGGTATATGGTATCCCAAAATGGACCCACACTCGTTCGAAGAAGAGTTTGGAAGTATCTACCGCTGTGATTTTCGTCTTGCACGCTATGAGAATGGCCATCTTCAAAAACTAATCAACCACCACAAATGTGGAATCATTTCCTTGCTTGGTAGATGGAACACGAGACATGTAACTCGTCGAGATGGATTCCCAAGGCCTATCAGGAGTAGGAAGAGGGGTGTATAAGCCTTGCTTCTTGATGGATGGCTTGGAAATGGTACAGGTAGTGCAAAATATGAGATACTTTCTAATGTCCTTTCAAAGTTTTGGCAAATAAAAATGTTTATGTAGAATGACCACAATTTTCTCCACCCCAAAATGTCTTTCCGTACAACTGTAGTGAGCCTCCCAAATTAGCTTTGCATGCTCGCTTGAAAAAACACAAAAATGCACCAGATGGCATAACATTCCATCTTGAATGTGAAAATCGGTGACATTTGTGCATGTACCCAAGAGCTGATAGGTGGTGGTGAAGTCAGGATCCCATTGATAAAGTTGGGGCCACTCGGATGCGTCATTCCCACAGGAATGGATCATGGTGGTGAGTGCAACCATGGGAGGTCGACTAATCCAATCATCGAAATGATTTATGATCCCGGTCTTATACTTGATGTTGATATGGAACTACTATAGGTATGTGGACCACTTTTGATGGCGACTGTTATACAACTTCCCTTATGTTTGTATGAACTGGAGAGGCTTGTGATTAGTGTGGATGATTGTCTCCTTTCCTAGAATATAATGTTTCCATTGACAACATGCTTGCACAATGGAATACATTTCCTTGTCATAGGTGGGGTATTTCCGGATGGTATCTGAGAGTGTCTCACTATGGGATGCTACTGGATGATTGTGTTGAGTGAGAATTGCACCTTCATCATAGTCGAATGCATCAATATCCATCTCCAACAGTTGTTGTAGATCAGGTAAGGAGAGTAATGGAGTTGAGAAAAAAAATTCTTCATATCATCAAATGCTCATTGTTGTGCCTTCCCCCATACAAAATTTTCTCGGACACCACCCTTGGTCACTTGGTTGAGGGCCCATGCAATATGGGAGAATTGCAACATGAATCGTCAGTAGAAGTTGACAAGTCCCAAGAAGCTCTGAAGCTCGGTTAGTGTGTTCAGGGCTGGCCAATAATGAATTACTTGGATATTAGCTAGGTCCACATGTACCCCATGCTCATCAATAATGTGTCCCAAGTATTGGACCTTGTTCATGCCAAAGGATCATTTTTACAAGTTGGAATATATCTTATGTTGCCACAGAGTGCTCACAACCTATTGAATATTTTGCATGTGCTCCTCCCAAGTTCTATTGAAGATGAGGATGTCATCCAAATAAACCACCACAAAAGAGTTGGTGAAGGGTCTCAATACATCATCCATCAACCTCATGAAATTGGTTGGTGCATTTGTTAAGCCAAAGGGCATGATCAACCATTCAAGGAGACCTTCTTTAGATTTGAAATTTGTCTTCCATACATCAGTCGGTTCGATGGGAACCTGGTGGTATCAAGACTTTAGGTCAATCTTATTGAAGAAGTTTTCCCCCTTGAGTTGTTCAACAAGGTCATGAATTCGGGGAATTGGGGACCAGTTCCTGACTATGAATTTTGTAATGCTCTGTAATCAATGCAAAGCCGCCAGGTCCTATCTTTCTTCTACACTAGTACAATCAGTATTCCACAAGGGGAGGATATGGGTATGATGTGCCCCTTTTAAATCATCTCTTAGATATGACACCTTATTTCCTCATTTTCCATGAACGAGCGACGATAGACTGGTCCATTAGGAAGAGGTGCACCAGGGGTTAGATCAATTGGATGCTCGACTTGGTAGTGTGTCGGTACCCCGGTGGGTGAAGAGAATATGTCTTTGTAATATTCCACGATCTCGTCCACTTGATTTTTCTGCAACGAGAGGCTCTGTGTAGATGCCACATATGTGATGATGACTTTCTTCTTACTATGAGCACAAATTAAAAAGAATATGAAATTCTCGGTCTATGAAATGACCTTACTACATTTCTTAGCAGAGATTAAAGGAATAGCAGTAGGAAGCGCTACCTATGGTATCCTGTACAATTGTCTACCCAAAGTAATAATAACATTGTAGGGTATAGAATCATACATAGCATGTTGCTTCGACAAATATGGTTTTCCTAAAAGAACATCACAAACTTCAAAGGGAGCAATATCACAAAATACCTCATCTTTGAAGGGCTTGATGTCGTAGGCTGATGTAGGAGCATCGCCAACTCATCAAGGAGCATTGCCCAAGACAAGCGAGCCAGCATGAAAGACAACGAACAACTGGACAAGGCCAGCCGAAACTTTTTGAATTTTCATTCAAGAGATCCTCCAGTGTATAAATGAACCATTTATGGAAAGCGCCTTTGTACATTAAAGTGGACCTTGAGCCTTTAAGCTCTCGTCCTTAGGTAGATGCGGCATTTAATAGGTTTAATGCAGGTAGATAGGATTTTATTTTCCAGATTATACAGTTTTAGAGTCTGAGAGGGAAAACGGATATAGACACCCTCGTATCATTGTAACAGGAGCTAGCATTTACAAGAGAAGAGCAAGCAGAGAAATCTGTGAAGAACACCCATGTACAGAAGATTGAATAAATAGAATGAAGTTCTGTTTCAATTTCATGGTTGTTGTTGTTTTTCTGTGTTAATGTTGTGCTCATGAATGTTTGATTTCTGGATATGCATTTGCTTGGTATATGTTGTGCATGTGATTTCAGGGATTTAAACTGAAGTTTGAAAGAGAGAAGAGAATAAGTTTCAATTGTTTCTCTGTCTGAGCCGGGAGATTCCTGCATAGGGTGCAGTTGAATTCATCCCCAAGGAGTGCGTCGATAAGGGCTCGATAGTTAAACACTTATTCTCATTCAAATGAAGTCTCAGTTGTTAACCAGATTAAAAGAAGATAGAGGTTGTTTTTGCAGGAAGTGCGCAGAGTCAAAAGGATTTAACACTTGGGAAGTTGTTGAATGATTGCCGCAAGGAGTGCGCGCAAATACCTCTGACAGAATCAGAGTAAGAAAGCTCAGGAGGTACAACACCTTATTGGTACAGCTAAAAGAGAGCCCAGGAGGTTTAGGTTGAGGAATATTCGAGCAGAGATTGCAAACGCAAGTGTTGGAAAGTGAGTTCTAGAAGGAACTTTAGTCTTCTGAAGAAATCCGTGAGTAAAGGGAAGCGACGCTCAGGATTCGCAGAGGAGAGCAGCGAAAATCTCGTCAGTCGTCAGATCTTGGAAATTTGCGTAGGGTTTAAGCCTCGAAGGAGCAGAGGAGGAGTCTCGGAGGGGCATCGAGATATTGGCATCATCGGGGTTTCATAAAGTTGAGAATCGAGACCTTGAAAGTCCCAAAATCTTGAGAAGGGATCTCAACCATAGATCTTGGCAGGACGCGTGTCCAAGGATTGTGAAGAGTTCAGGGTTTGGCATTTCAGATTTCTCGTTGACAAGAGACTCAAAACACAAGAATTCGTGAAAACCCGAATCGCAATATCCACGCAGTCGACGAGCTGAGTGGAGAACAGGTGTCAGGCTATCGGAGTTAGGGGTTTGGAAGGTCCCGTGAACATCGACCATGGAAATCGCGAAAACCCGATACACGATTTTTTGACAAGGTTAAGCCTGGAGTGGAGGACAGGTGGCATTGGAATTCAGGGATCGGATCTCCCAGAGGTGTGAGTTCTACGTTGTTCGAACTCGCGAATTCCGAAATATCGATAAGGGTGAAGGGCGTGGTCATGTGGACTGGCAGGTCACGTGCGAAAGGAGTAGTCAGAGGGCCAATGCCAGAGCTGGAGTGCCATCAGGAATTGGGAATCGGGAATTCACGAGGGGAGAAACTCTTGACAACGAAAAAGTCAATTTCTTGACAGGAAGATTCCCGACAGGAGACGAGGAAGGCGCGAAGTGGATATTCCATCGGGGTTCATGGATTTGTGAGACCCGAATCCATGAGCACAGAACTCGCGATCAAGTGAGTTTTGATTTCTTGATTGAAGAAGGAGATCACCAAGAGAACCTGTGGGCATTGAGAACTTCTGACAGGGGGTTGAAGAGTATTTTGACTCTTTGGGCCTAGAAGAAGAAGGTCCTGGTTGAAGCGGCTGAGCTCAGAGAGTCAGGGGCTGCGTCAGAGTGGTATCAGAGCGGGAAAAGAGTTCTCTTTTTTTTCGGTAGCAGAGAGAAGAATAATTCACCATGCCGCCCAGAAGATAAAGACAATCACCTGACCCAGAGGACAGGGAGGTGAGAAGAAGAGGTAGACCGACAGGGAATCCAGAGATGGAAAGACAGATACGAGATCTCAGAGTGAGACTCGAGGAGATGGAAACATCTTAGAGATGCACAGCTGGTGCAGGGGATATTAGTGATTCTGACAATGAGGTTGAAGCTGAACCACAAGGAGAAGTTGCAGCCGAGGATGTAGCAAACGAGCGATTAATAAAATCTATCACCCGGATGAGTTCAAAGACGAAAATGGATATTCCAATCTATGAAGGAAGTTTGGATGCAGAAGAGTTGTTGGACTGGATCAGGGATCTTGACACCTACTTCGATTATGAGGATATCGAAGAGGATAAAAAGGTTAGGCATGCTAGAAATACTAGAAATGACAGAATAACAGTAAAATATCCAGCATAATCTTCACAATACACAGAAAAGATATATGAAATAGCAACAGAAATAGCACTTTGAATCAGATAGCAATGTTCACAGGCCTCTTCGAGGGGGAAACCTCCAATCGAGCAGTGCTCTGTTACAATAATATCCCAGCTAGGGTTCTCATACCCTCGACTCCTATTTATACTAAAAAGAAGCATCTAGAGGAAGATCCTTCTAGAAGCAGAAGCTTCTATTAGGTCTTCTTA
>ML806411.1:285593-300727 GCA_009831015.1 Picea engelmannii
TATTTATACTAAAAAGAAGCATCTAGAGGAAGATCCTTCTAGAAGCGGAAGCTTCTATTAGGTATTCTTACATCCACCTTATTCTATTTTATTGAAAGGTCTTATTAATATTGACCTTTATTACATCCAAATACATTGATCTATCTATGTGCGGGTTAGGACCTTAACACATGCTGTCACGAAGTTGAAGGGACATGAAGCATTGTGGTGGGACAAGCTACAGGCAGATAGACGTTCCAAAGGCAAACAGAAAATTAAAAGCTGGGATCGAATGATTGCTAAGATGAAAGCAAAGTTCATCCCAAGGGACTACCAAATTAATCTGTTTAGGAGGATGCAAAACCTAAGGTAGAAGTTGATGACGGTGAAGGAATACACCGAAGAGTTTTACAAGCTTAATATCCGAGCAGGTCATCGGGAGAGCGATGATGAGAAGGTTGTCAGATACCTGAATGGTATGAGATACAACATTCAGGACGAATTAAGCATGACGACCATCAGAATGGTTGAGGATGCTTACTAGATGGCTCTGAAAGCTGAGGAGAAGCTGGGCCGTAAGCAAGGACAGCGAAGGCGAGGCAGAAGTCAGCCCAGAGGCAAGGCAGTTGCCCAGGAGAAATATCAGAAGCCCAAGGAGGAATGGAAGAAACCTCAGGATAAGATTGAGATAGGTGGAAACTCACAACAAAGACAACAATATACTGAGCCAAGGAGATAGCATAGTGAACAGAGAGGGGATTATGCTGATGCAAACACTTTTCCTCGTACCAGAGGAAGGGGAAGAGGTCGAGGTGGAGTGATCACATGCTTCACGTGTGGAAAGGATGGACACAAAGCAGTTGATTTTCCAGACAAGAAAAGGGACCGAGGAGAAGCTCACATCACTGAAGCACAGAGGTGAGATGCTGAAGTAGGAGGCGCAGAAAGTGGAAGCTCACTTCTGATGCGAAAATTCCTTTTGACACCTGAGAAAGAGGCGCAGGAAAGTTCAGCCCAAAGGACCAGACTGTTTAGGATAGCTTGCAAAACTAAGGATAGGAAATGCAAGGTTATTGTGGACAGTGGAAGCACCGACAATCTCGTTTCAACTGAGATGGTGGAAAAATTAGAGCTGGAAATGACTGATCACCCGAGTCCATACAAAGTATCATGGCTACAAAAAGGACATCAGGTGATTGCCACTAAACAATGTTTAGTTGAATTTAAAATTGGGGGATATAATGATAAGGTCTTGTGTGATGTCATTCCCATCGATGTATGTCATTTGTTACTGGGTAGACCATGGCAATATGACAGGAATGTGGTTCATGATAGAAGGATGAACACATATACTTTGGAGAAGGAGGGAAGGACACACAGATTGCTTCTGATAAAAGATAAAGAAGTGAAACCAGAAGTAAGCAAAACAATACTTCTCATGAGTGGGAAGGAGCTTCTCATAGAGATGGAGAAGAAGGAAGATCCACAATTCTTTGTGGTCAGGAAACCGAGAATTGTCCTAACTAGCACGAGAGTGGATGACTTACCAATTGAGATTCAGGAACTGCTGGAAGAGTTCACTGACATCATAGTGGACGAACTACCTCATTCGTTTCCACCGATGAGGAGAGTGAGTCATCGCATCGACCTCATACTAGGAGCCAGTTTGCTGAATAAGGCTGCGTACAGATTGATGCCACATGAAAATGAGGAAGTCAAGAAGCAGTTCCAGGATTTGTTGGACAAAGGACTGGTCAAGGAAAGCCTGAGCCTGTGTGTCGTTCCAACGGTGCTTAGTCCAAAGAAAGATGGAGGTTGGAGAATGTGTACCGACTCTAGAGAAATCAAAAAAATTACCATCATGTATAGATTTCCACTGCCGAGAATGGATGATCTGATGGATTTCCTAAGCGGGGAAAATTATTTTTCAAAAATTGATCTGAAAAGCGGATATCACCAGATTCACATGAGGGAAGGTGATGAATGGAAGACAACATTCAAGACAAATGAAGGTTTGTACGAATGGTTGGTCATGCCATTTGGCTTGACAAACACGCCAAGCACATTCATGAGACTGATGAATGAAGTCCTAAGGAAATTCATCGGGAAATTTGTAGTCGTATATCTAGATGATATATTGATCTATAGTAAGATGAAGGTTGAACATTTGAAACATTTGGCCATTGTGATGAGAAAGCTACAGCAGGAGAAGTTGTTGATCAATATGAAGAAGTCCTCATTCACGAAGACAGAGCTCATTTATTTGGGTTTTGTTATTTCAGCGAATGAGTTGAAAATGGATCCAAGTAAGGTGGAAGTGATTAAGAATTGGCCATCACCCAGAAATGTTTCTGAGGTGAGGAGTTTCCATGGTTTGGCTAGTTTCTACCGAAATTTCATGAGGAATTTCAATGGGGTTAGTGCAGCAATGATGGACACGGTGAAGAAGCGGCACAAGTCTTTTCATTGGATAGCAGAGGCTGAGAAGAGCTTCAATCTGTTGAAGCGAAAGATCACAGAACAGCCAGTGTTGGTGTTGCCAGATTTCCAGAAAACATTTCAGGTGAATTGTGATGCAAGTGGATATGCCATAGGAACGGTCTTAAGTCAGGAGGACAGGCCAGTTGCATATTTCAGCAAGAAGCTGGATGACGCAAAGCTGAAATACTCCACGTATGATAAAGAGTTTTATTCCATCATATAGGCATTGAAGAAGTGGAGGCATTATTTGATCCCGAAAGAATTTGTATTGTACAACGATAATCATGCATTTCAGTTTGTGAGTCAATAAGGGAAGTTGAATCAGAAACATGCAAAATGGGTAGAGTATATGCAGAATTTTACATTTGTAATTAAACACATTTTAGGAACTTCTAACAAAGTGGTTGATGCTTTGAGCAGGAAATGTTTGTTGTTGCAAGAGTTCCGAGTCAAGACATTGTATTGAAAACCTGAGGGACATGTACGCAGGTGATGCAGATTTTGCAGAAGCATACGAGGCAACTGAGAATCCAGTTCTCAGAGACATAAGCCCATGGATGGATTACATGATTCAAAATGGACTGTTGTTCAGAGGCAACCAGTTATGCATTTCGAATTGCTCCATGAGGGAGAACCTACTAAAGGAGAAGCACAGCGGTGGATTAGCAGGGCATTTTGGCCACGACAAAACATTTACGAAGTTGAGCGAATCATATTTTTGGCCAGGCATGCGAGCAGATGTCAAGAGGTTTGTTGACAGGTGTCGAATTTGTCAGCATTCGAAGGGCAGAAGGCAGAATGCGGGATTCTACCAATCATTACCCATACCAGAGAGGCCATGGRAGGCGATCARCATGGATTTTKTATTGGGTTTKCCAAGGAYRCAGAGAGGGGTYRATTCCATMTTTGTGGTGGTAGAMAGGTTTTCAAAAATGGMACATTTTATACCATGCYAGAAGACCAGYGATGCGACTCACATCGCGAATTTATTTTTCAAGGAAATCATTCGACTCCATGGATTGCCAAGAAGTATAGTGTCGGACAGGGATACCAAATTCATAGGGCATTTTTGGAGGACGCTATGGAAGAAGCTAGGGACTAACTTGGAATTTAGTTCAGCTTACCATCCGCAGATGGATGGGCAGACGGAAGTGGTCAACAGGAGATTGGGAGACTTGTTGAGAAGCCTGGTGATAGAGCACCATAGCAACTGGGACAACATATTGCCACATGCAGAGTTTGCATACAACGATTCAGTGAATTGAAGTACAGGAAAAATCCCATTTCAGATTGTGTATGGGACACAACCGAGGGGAGTTTCTGAACTCATGGAGTCAGAACAGGCTGCGATTAGCAGTGCTAGTGCAGAGGAATTCGCTGAAGCAATGAAGGAACTTCACGATGAGGTGAAGCAATGACTGATAAACACAAATCAGGAGTACAAGTGCAGAGCAGATCATCATCGGAGACAAGTTCAGTTTGAAGTTAGTGATCTTTTTCTAGCACACTTGAGGAAGGACAGGTTCCCAAGAGGAACATATAACAAACTAAAAATGAAGAAAATTGGGCCATGCAGGGTCCTAAAGAAATTCGGAGAGAACGCTTATGAAATTGAGTTGTCGGATGGCATCAGGATATCTCCGATATTTAATGTTTCGGATTTATACCCATATAGGGCTTGAGAAGCAGAGACTGGAATTGAGGAACCAATGGTCCAGTGGCAGAAGCAATTACCAGTTGCAGAGAAGCCGCAGATGGAGTGCATACTGGACAAGCGAGTAGGAAATAAGACTAGGCAAAAGCAGTATTTCAAGTACCTGGTCAAGTGGAAGAATCATCCAGTCGAAGATGCTAGCTGGAAAAGCGAAGAAGAGATACATAAGCATGGACAGACTGTGTAGAAGCTCATGGACAGGAGCCCATGAAAATTTTCAATCCGAGGAGTATGATGCAGGAGCATTGCCAACTCATCAAGGAGCATCGCCCAAGACAAGTGAGCCAGCATGAAAGACAACGAACAACTGGACAAGGCCAACCAAAACTTTTTGAATTTTCATTCAAGAGATCCGCCAGTTTATAAATGAACCATTTATGGAAAGCGCCTTTGTACATTATATCGGACTTTGAGCCTTTAAGCTCTCGTCCTTAGGTAGATGAGGCATTTAATAGGTTTAATGCAAGTAGATAGAATTTTATTTTCCAGATTAGACAATTTTAGAGTCTGAGAGGGAAAACGGATATAGACACCCTCGTTGTATCATTGTAACAGGAGACAGCATTCAGGAGAGAAGAGCAAGAAGAGAAATCTGTGAAGAACACCCATATACAGAAGATTGAATAAATAGAATGAAGTTTTGTTTCAATTTCATGGTTGTTGTTGTTTTTCTGTGTTAATGTTGTGCTCATGATTGTTTTCTTTCTGGATATGCATTTGCTTGGTATATGCTGTGCATGTGATTTCAGGGATTTAAACTGAATTCTGAAAGATAGAAGAGAATAAGTTTCAATTGTTTCTATGTCTGAGCCGAGAGATTCCTGCATAGGGTGCAGTTGAATTCATCCGCAAGGAGTGCGTCGATAAGGGCTCGATAGTTAAACACTTATTCTCATTCAATGTAATGATCCCAAGCCAAATTCTTTCTTGGAATCACTAACTACTACTAATTTATAGAGTTATTAAGTGCATACAAGATTTTTCTACACATGAAGATCACAATATATTCAAGATGTAGAAGCACAAGCAAAGATCTGACCTTTTTATTATGAGCAATGTAAGATCAATACAATAGATGGCTGATCTGGCATAAATCTCAGATGGTCGTACAAGAAATAGATATGAGTTGCTATAAAATGCTCCCACTGATACAAAACAAGCCTCCAAAGGCTGGATAAGAGATGAAGACCAATGTCAATTGCCAAACCCCTCAAGTTGGAAGATGCCACGCTCTACTGGATAACTGAAGCTCATCAACAATTCGACCCTGGTTCCAAAGATGTCCAATCATCTCAAGAAAGGTGTCAAACAGTAGATCGGGTGATGGTAAGAAAAACCCAGGTGCCCGAATCTCCAAGATTCCTCTCAATCTCTGTAGATATGAACTCTTCCACTGAATGGTGCACCCCACTGGATGCCTGAAACCCTAGATAATTCGGCCAAGGTGACTGAACCCTCCAAATATCCTGAAACTTTCCAAACTGATAGATCAGGACGCTGTAATCAGAACCCAAGTGCTCAAATCATCAAAACACTTGCTAGATCCTTAGACCTAGCTGCTCTCCAAATGATGGTGTGCCCTCCTCTTGAGAAAACGTCCCACTCTCAATACAAATCGATCCTCCACTGAAAGACTCCGGAAAACCACAAAGAATGATGCCAAGACACCTGCAAAGGAAACCCAATACCTGGAATTCCCGGAATCCCTTCTCCTCAGCTAGGACGAATCCCTCCTCAATGAATGGTGCACCCCCCTTGCTGGAAACCCCCAACTGGTGTGCTCTCTCTCTATCTGCACAAGCAATTGATGTGGAATCCTCCTACAACTGAGTAGATCTGGAACTAGAATGGTGTGGGAGCGTATTGCAGCTCTGAGACCAAGCTTGGGACAATCTAGGTGGAATATTTCACCACCGAATCGTCCTCTAGGGTTTGTTAAGTCAAAACCCTCAAAACCCCCAATGTTGGGCTCACTAGCTAGAAGCCAGAAATCAAAAGATAATCATACATGAATGAATGAGAAGAGGCCCTTGCCTTTCCTTTACACTTTTTGGCTCACCTTGTCCCTCCAAAGTGACTTTCATTTTATTAATAAGTAATTAATTAATTAAATCACTTTAATTAATTAATTAACCTTTTTACCTTTGAAAAGCTCCTTATCTCTCCTTGTGGCTTCCCTAGCCACTGAAAGTCACTTCTAGCCATCCCATCATGTAGTGTTGCTCCTCCCGATTCCAATCAGCTATTACACTGAGAGGTTCCTCCAAGTAATGTGCCCAAAATGACCTCTTCAGTGAATTCCATTGACTTATAGCTCAAAATAGTGAAAATCATGGAAATCGTCAGAATGCAACGAAACCAAAGCCAACCTGTGCGGAATGGCTCATAATGATGGAATATGATCATCAATGCACGTTGGACCCCAAAATGCCTCTCAAATATCCCTGTACTTTCTCTAGCACCCATCTCGCTACTCTGGTCATCATAAATCTCTGCCTTGTGATGATGTCCCAAAGTGGGGACATTACAGTCCTCCCTGCTAGAAAATTGCTTGTCCTCAAGCAATACCCAAATCTCGCAAAGTAAAATACCAGGATCCCATGTCCACCTGTGGGATACATAGTAGAACCCATCCAACGATGAACAATAGCCACCCCTTGGATCCCATATCAGGAAGTGAACTGCAATACTCTGTGAAGAACAGTCCTGGAAGATATCAACCCTGTGAACCTCCTGCACCTGACATGGCCTCATCTCAGAATGAGTCCATCCTCCAAATCTCTACCAAGATCCACACGGTCTCCATCAACTGCACATGATGATGCTAGAATGAGGTACTGCAAGATCTCCATGAGGCACCCTCAAGCACTGTGCTAAATGGAAATTTAGAATAACTTTCCCCTGCAATGGTCCACTCTCCCCTGTCGGTCAATGAACTACTCAATCCTACAATCCCTGGGTCCCATGATAACCTCTGTCGACGATCCTCCTGCTGACACTACACTACTCTGTCCACGACTGTCTGTCCCCTGCATACATAAAGGATCCTCCTCCCCAGGATCCTCAAGCTGAAATACCTGTGACCACCGAACCTGCTGCCCAAAAACTGTATCGACATAAACACCTCTATAGAAGAAGTACTTGTCCAAACGTCTCCATGCCCTATCATGATGATCAAATGGAAGAAAATGTCTCACCCCATAGGACAAGTACCTGCAGACCCACTCCAAACCAACCCAAGGTGGAGTGTGTGGCTCTCTGGTGCAACCCGGGACAACATGAAGTCAGATATCCTGCTAGCCAACTGAACACCCGGATCCCATGGTAAAGTTGGAAGTTTATCACTTCCAACCTCCTCTAACTGCTCATGTGTGAGACTAATCACTGTCAGAAGCCCTCTGTGCTCATTTTCTATCCTCCTCATGTTGTTGTCAATGATAAATGTGTCGAAGAAGGATAACAGACATATATGTCGCTGACTATAGGACTGGAAGGCGTCACATGCTTTGGTCAGTCCCAAGGATTCGACTAGAATCTCGTTCATCGGTATCCATGATCGATTCTCTCCTATGGTCATCACTAAATCCCCACCATCCAGTACAACTGGAAGTAACTCCTCCAACTGCTGCTCAACCAACCTCCATCCCTCATCTACCATGCAACTGCTGAAATGGTGAAAGTGACCTCTCATAACTAGGTGTTGCTGCAAAGGAGTGACATCTGCATGCTCCCCTAGGCGTGTCTCCTCCCTGCAAAACACTATACCCCTCTGAATCCCACCATACATCTCGGCATGTCTCTGTGAGCTATCACTCATCACTGCATGCTCCGGCATACCCATGTCGTCTCCCATAGACTCATGCTGTCTCATAAATCCTGGGCGTACTGCTGGATCAACCTCTACATGGAGGCCAATCGCTCTCGGAAGACAAATGGAAGTGTCATCCATCATCTGTTGCTTCTCTACTAAATCATCAACATCCTCTATCATCATGACTGAATGATACATCTGAGGGTCCATTAAGATAGATGAAGTGGATCTCGGGCGAATCGCCTCAAGAGACTCATCTAACCTAGACTCTGATTCTTGAAGGGATATCTGTGTGCCTCTCAAGAATCCTCGAGTGCTCTCCAACTCCTGAGTGAGTTGGTCCATATCCAACACCTGCTCCCCCAAGGCTCAGTAATACATCTCGTCAATCCCCAGTAGGTAGTCCCTGTATGTCAACAACTGCTGGTAGTCAGTCCTCATCATAGACACTCTCTCTCGGAGAGTGTGAAAATCATCCATGGAAAATCCTCCATCTAAGCTACCCTGTGCCCCTGATGCTCTCCAACAATAATCTTCCATCCCTGCATGCATGTCATCAATACATCTAGTGGCTGCCCTGATCATAGCCTCACTAACTTTCAACTGTGTTGCTAAATGGTGTGACTCTTGATCATGGTCATACTGAGGTGCCATCTCAGACCCCTCACTGCTAGTGTCAATCCTGCTAGTGCCAACTCTAGAATTCCCAAAAACACTCTCTGCATAAGATGACGTACTGAACTGTCCACTGTCTACTGTGCTGCTAGGTACTCCTGTATGCCACTGCATCCCATCACTAGATGCCATCTCCTCCTGACTCACATTGTATCCTATATGAGCAGCCGTATCCTCCTGTGCACTCAACCTGCTACTATCATTTGCGCCTGGATCCCATAGAGATGTATCTAGACACATGCTATGGTCATCCTGACTGCTAAGAAGTGCATCCTCATCAATGCAGACCGATCCTGGAAATAAGTGCTCCATCAACATGTCAGCCTTTGCAATCTGCTCAACTAATGGAGTCTCCAATAGCTGTGACTCAATCTCCTCAGGCTGATCTATATGTGTAAGGTCCCCTGTCTGTACTCCCTGTACCTCCTCTTGGATCTGTGGGTCTACCTGTCCATGGTGTGCATCCCTCACACTAAGCTCATCCATCATACCTAACGTGCCACCGATCTCCTCATGTGACGTGGCTATCCTGGGTGTCTGAATAGGTGACAGATGTGTCACGACCCCCATAGAAAGCTCATCATCTCTAGGTGCTAACATGTGTGACTCCTCACTAGTGTCACCACTCTGTTGAGGTGTAAGGTCATCAATGGTATGTGACGTGTCTGCTGAGACACTGGGGCTATCGTCCTGTCCATCTAGCTGCCTATCCACTACACAAGGGTCATCCTCCTCCTCAAGCGTGCAAGCATCACTAGTCTCTATGAAAGAGTCATCATCACTATCCTCTGAGGTAGAGTCACTATCAGTAGCCTCTTTGCAAGACTCATTGTCATCATCCGACTGCTCTGAATCCACATCTATCACTCCATCCTCACACACCTCACCCTCACTATCATGACATGCCTCAATAATGCACTCCTGATCTTTACCCCTGCACCTATGATCTAGTTCCCACGACCCCTTGCAACTGTGGCAAGGTTGCATGCTCCTACTGGGCATGGGGTTTCTCTGTTCTTCCCACCATATAGCTGCTTCTTTTTTCTTTTCACTTGCTATGATCATCCCCTGTAAAATATCCCATTTTCTCCAATGGGGATTTCTATAGGCTGCATATTGTAGGAAGGTTATTGTAGCCTTAGTTTCCTTTCTAAGGCCGTCATACATGATCTCGAACCATGGTATCTCAAGGGCTATCTTATCCACTTCTTTCCAACTATCCATTTATCCCTATGGAAGACCCCCCAGGTTTGCAGGATTTAAGCTCTGATACCACTGTAATGATCCAAAGCCAGATTCTTTCTTGGAATCACTAACTACTACTAATTTATAGAGTTATTAAGTGCATACAAGATTCATCAACACATGAAGATCACAATATATTCAAGATGTAGAAGCACAAGCAAAGATCTGACCTTTTTATTATGAGTAATGTAAGATCAATACAATATATGGCCGATCTGGCATAAATCTCAGATGGTCGTACAAGCAATAGATATGAGCTACTACAAAATGCTCCCACTGATACAAAACAAGCCTCCAAAGGCTGGATAAGAGATGAAGACCAATGCCAAGTGCCAAACCCCTCAAGTTGGAAGATGCCACGCTCTACTGGATAACTGAAGCTCATCAACAATTCGGCCCTGGTTCCAAAGATGTCCAATCATCTCAAGAAAGGTGTCAAACAGTAGATCGGGTGATGGTAAGAAAAACCCAGGTGCCCGAATCTCCAAGATCCCTCTCAATCTCTGTAGATCTGAACTCTTCCACTGAATGGTGCACACCACTGGATGCCTGAAACCCTAGATAATTCGGCCAAGGTGACTGAACCCTCCAAATCTCCTGAAACTTTCCAAACTGATAGATCAGGATGCTGTAATCAGAACCCAAGTGCTCAAATCATCAAAACGCTTGCTAGATCCTTAGACCTAGCTGCTCTCCAAATGATGGTGTGCCCTCCTCTTGAGAAAACGTCCCACTCTCAATACAAATTGATCCTCCACTGAAAGACTCCGGAAAACCACCAAGAATGATGCCAAGACACCTGCAAAGGAAACCCAATACCTGGAATTCCCGGAATCCCTTCTCCTCAACTAGGACGAATCCCTCCTCAATGAATGGTGCGCCCCCCTTGCTGGAAACCCCCAACTGGTGCGCTCTCTCTCTATCTGCACAAGCAATTGATGTGGAATCCTCCTGCAACTGAGTAGATCTGGAACTAGAATGGTGTGGGAGCGTATTGCAGCTCTGAGACCAATCTTGGGACAGGCTAGGTGGAATCTTTCACCACCGAATCGTCCTCTAGGGTTTGTTAAGTCAAAACCCTCAAAACCCCCAATGTTGGGCTCACTAGCTAGAAGCCAGAAATCAAAAGATAATCATACATGAATGAATGAGAAGAGACCCTTGCCTTTCCTTTACACTTTTTGTCTCACCTTGTCCCTCCAAAGTGACTTTCATTTTATTAATAAGTAATTAATTAATTAACCTTTTTACCTTTGAAAAGCTCCTTATCTCTCCTTGTGGCTTCCCTAGCCATTGAAAGTCACTTCTAGGCATCCCATCATGTAGTGTTGCTCCTCACGATTCCAATTAGCTATTACACTGAGAGGTTCCTCCAAGTAATGTGCCCAAAATGACCTCTTCAGTGAATTCCATTCACTTATAGCTCAAAATAGTCAAAATCATGGAAATCGTCAGAATGCAACGAAACCAAAGCCAACCTATGAGGAATGGATCATAATGATGGAATATGATCATCAATGCATGTTGGACCCCAAAATGCCTCTCAAATACCCCTCTACTTTCTCTAGCACCCATCTCGCTACTCTGGTCATCATAAATCTCTGCCTTGTGATGATGTCCCAAAGTGGGGACATTACATTCAACCGAAGTCTCAGTTGTTAACCAGAGCAAAAGAAGATAGAGGATGTTGCTGCAGGAAGTGCGCAGAGTCAGAAGGATTTAACACTTTGGAAGTTGTTGAATTATTGCCGCAAGGAGTGCGCGCAAATACCTCTGACAGAATCAGAGTAAGAAAGCTCAGGAGGTACAACACCTTCTTGGTACAGCTGAAAGAGAGCCCAGGAGGTTTAGGTTGAGGAAGATTCGAGCAGAGATTGCAAACGCAAGTGTTGGAAAGTGGGTTATGAAAGGAACTTTAGTCTTATGAAGAAATCCATGAGTAAAGGGAAGCAACGGTCAGGATTCGCAGAGGAGAGTAGCGAAAATCTCGTCAGCCGTCAGATCTTGGAAAGTTGCGTAGGGTTTAAGCCTCGAAGGAGCAGAGGAGGAGTCCCAGAGGGGCATCTGGATATTGACATCATCAGGGTTTCATAAAGCTAAGAATCGAGACTTTGAAAGTCCTGAAATCTTGAGAAGGGATCTCAACCGTAGATCTTGGCAGGACGCGTGTCCAAGGATTGTGAAGAGTTCAGGGTTCGGCATTTCGGAGTTCTCGTTGACGAAAGACTCACAACACAATAATTCACGAAAACCCGAATCGCAATATCCGCGCAGTCGACGAGATGAGTGGAGAACAGGTGTCAGGCTATTGGAGTTCGGGGTTTGGAAGGTCCCATGAACATCGACCATGGAAATCGTGAAAACCCGATACGCGATTTTTTGACAAGGTTAAGCCTGGAGTGGAGAACAGGTGGCATCGAAATTCAAGGATCGGAGGTCCCAGAGGTGTGAGTTCTACGTTGTTCGAATTCACTAATTCTGAAATCCCGATAAGGGTGAAGGGCGTGGTCACGTGGACTGGCAGGTCATGTGCGAAAGGAGTAGTCGGAGGGCCAACGCCAGAGCTGGAGCACCATCGGGAATTGGGAATCAAGAATTCACGAGGGGAGCAACTCTTGACAATGAAAAAGCCGATTTCCCAATAGGGAGATTCCGGATAGGAGACGAGGAAGGCACAAAGTGGATATTCCATCGGGGTTCAGGGATTTGTGAGACCCAAATCCATGAGCGCAGAACTCGCGATCAAGTGAGTTCTGATTTCCTAATTGAAGAAGGATATGACCAAGAGAACCTGTGGGCATTGAGAACTTCCGACAGCGGGTTGAAGAGTATTTTGACTCTTTGGGCATAGAAGAAGAAGGTCCTGGTTGAAGCGGCTGAGCTCAGAGAGTCAGGGGATGCATCATAGGCCATACAACACTATTGGTTGACACAAATATCTCTTCCTTGGCGAAGCCATCCGATGGTGTAGAGATACAGGTGCGATGTTATCAATAGGTCCATTCTCTTGACAACCTCCATTGAGATTAGGTTCTTCTGACTTCCGCTATCGACAATGAAATGAAGAGGATCCCCCTTTACCCACATCTAGGAGTGAAAGAGGCATTCCCCTTCCTCTGGTTCTTTTGGTTCGCTTGTATGGAATTTGGTGGTAGATATAGTGGCACTGGGTTCAACATCAATAATCCACTTCACTTCTTCTCGGTTTGATTCAGAGTCAGAATCTACCTATGACTCAGAAGCTTTCAGCTTGGCCACCAGTGACTACTTGGAGCAACATTCTTCAGTGTTGTGCCAAGGGATTTTATGGTATTCACACCACTTTCCCATGTCCTTCCTCAACTTCTCATCACCCATATTTTGTTTTGGCTTGGACTTGTTGTCCTTAAAGTGGCCATATTTTCTTTCTCCCTTGTTTTGTGGGTTAGGGACAGATTTTATCTTCTTCGACTATGAGGAGTTTGTATATCCAAACTCTCGCCTCTTCTTCTTAAATTCATGCTCGATCTTCACAACATATCTGTAAGCCACACCTAATGATGCGATTTCCAGAAACTCCATTTATATTTGAATGTATCTATGCAAACAATCATGATATTTGAGCACCAGATGTCATTCAGAGTCTTTGATACCCAATTTGGTGCACAGGGTATGGAAAATATTGGTGAAATATGGTACTGTTTAGTCCCTTTCTTGACGCAGCATGGTCCATCTTGTGTACTGGTCCCCGTAGCTTCCAACAAGTAGTATTGTTATTTAATGGAATCCCTGAAGGAATCCCATGAGGGGGAGACCAAAAATATTTCAAATTCCTCTATGGCCCTTTGATCAAAGTAAGTTTCCCACCAATATTTAACATGGGGGACAACCTTGAGGAGTGCAAAAGTAATCTTTTCCCTGTCAGAAAAATTGTGGACCGAAAAGTACCCTTCGAGAAGATTCATCCATTTATCTACATCATCTGCATTTATCAATCCTTCAAATAATGGAATGTCAAAATTTACTTGCACCTTGAAGGGGGTTGCATGGCCGCTTGATGAATATGCGTCTCCTGTGGGAAGCCACCAAAGGATCTGTGCAAAGTTGTCCATAATTGCATTCCTTTTTCA
This sequence comes from Picea engelmannii, assembly GCA_009831015.1. Taxonomy (NCBI): domain Eukaryota; kingdom Viridiplantae; phylum Streptophyta; class Pinopsida; order Pinales; family Pinaceae; genus Picea; species Picea engelmannii. The sequence continues at coordinate 299,608 of ML806411.1, forward strand.
AATAAGGGCTTCCTTGAGAAATTTTTTAAAAGGGTATCCTGATCCATCATATTTATTCTCATCCCCCATGGGTTTTTGTCAAGCTTGGCATGATCGATATTGCAAAGGCTTGACTGGTTCGATTCCTAACTTCTTGTACCCAGATCTTGTCGGGGACATGTACAAATAAAAATAAATGAACAACAGATCACTTTGATACCAATGATATGTATTTATGAGTGGAACCAAATGAATAACAGACTTAATACAATAACAAAGATATATAAAGAACAACAACAGGTATCCAGTGGACAATAACTTCTATTGAATGAATAAAATAGGCTGAAAGTGTAAAACTGCAGAACTAAAAGCAACTTGCTCAAATGGTGGTAGTTATCTCTAAGAAGAGTTGTGGTTGTTATGCACATCTGTATGATAAAAATGATTACAATGAGGCTCCAGAGGCATTTTTAACATTACTCATGAATTTCAAAACCCTAGAAATCCAAAAACCTAACCCTAGGAGATGAAACACCAAAAGTTATGTGGGCCCCAATGCGTAAGTTGGTACCTTGACTTCTCGGGGTCGTAAATTCCTCAAACAATATCCATTTTAGGTGCATTATATCTCGTTGGAAATTTTGTTTTGTGAAATACACAATATTCCATCAAACTTTGACTTCAACTACAATTTGACTATGGCAAGCCAAAAAAAACATTGTTTAGGGCCCCAAAACGGCCCTGGAAGTACATAAAGATGTTCTGACATGAAAAATTCAAAATAAGCCAGTTGGATTAGGTGGGAGGCCACCAATATCTACCTAGAAACTGTGTAGGGATTTATATAGCCCCAAAAGCGTAGAACCCACAATTACAAAGAATTACAGAAGAACGTATTGAACTAAAAATTGCCAAGAGGAGACAGTTGGAATTGGTGGGTGGCTACCAATATCCACTGGGATCAGGTAGACCAACCTGAAAGAATGGATTACAAAGAGTCAGGACCAATGACACACTCTTCCCCCATTCTAGAAACTATCACGTGAATAAAATATTTCCTCCAGCAAAGACTTCAAATCGACGACCAATCTGCAAGATTATGGTATAGAACTAACAAGCATGGAAACCTACGATACACACT